>JAPYZI010001973.1:0-27088 GCA_030523105.1 Ophioninae sp. A BG-2022a | reverse complement strand
AAAAAAAAAAAAAAAAAAAAAAAAAAAAAAAAAAAAAAAAAAAAAAAAAAAAAAAAAAAAAAAAAAAAAAAAAAAAAAAAAAAAAAAAAAAACAATCCTCAAAGGTCAAAAATTAAATGACTCAAAAAGACGATTGGCACAGTATTATAGAACCGAAAGATCTCTATCGAATGAATATTATACACTTATTCAAAAACCAAAAATCAACCCAAAAATATCGACGTAAAAAAAAAAAAAAAAAAAAATATATATAAAAACGCTACAAATTTATTCCCCAAAACGTAAACGTTAATGAGATCCAATGAACGATCGTCGATAAGCGAGGAAGAAAGCGTTGCGAGAATATTAGCGATTTTCGAAAAATTAATAATAATTGGATTAAACGTTAAGAATGTTAGATCCTGTTTAAAGCGGTTTTCATACACCTCTCTCGGATGGGGAAAACTACAAAGGTTGAAGGATGAGAAGTTGGTGACGAGGATGAGCCCCGTGAACGAGGAAAGTGGGCTAACCTGCAGTGGACTGCTTCCATTGCTGCCACTCGACGGGCCAATGTCGTGCCCGTGATGGCTGTAATCGCTTCTCAATAAATTTTCGCTCTGCATCTTTCCCTTCAAGCACCCAATGTACCTGTTGCAAAAGTCCTTGCACAATTCCTGGACCTTTTCCAGCTCCAGAAGATGTATACGCAACACCTGTATCGCCTTGATCATCTGTGAAAAATGTGTCCGTTTTTTTTTTTCTCTTTTTTTTTTTTTCTTCTTTTTTTTTTTCATTTCGAAATAACAACGTTTCTCTCTTGTTCACCCTTCAATTATTTTATTCTATTTCGCTCATCGATCGGTTGTCTTTCTTTGTTTTTTTTTTTTTTTCTCCTGTCCTCGTAATTCGCAGATGGCACACGTTGAAATATTTTCGAAAGATTTTTCGTGTCAAGGTTTTCAATGATTTTTTTTTTTAAGGGTGTTCTTCCGTAATAATCACAATAAAAAAATCGATGTTTCTTTTTGTGAAAAAAAGATTTTTTGTATATTTGAAAAATTGATGATTTTTAAGAAGATAAGTTATGAAAAAAGACCATTTAAAAAAAAATGAAAAAATCGACTTTTTTGAATGAAAAAACACCATTGATAAATTTGGAAAAATCGATATTTTTTATGAAGAAAAGTTATGAAAAACGACCATTTAAAAAATTGAAAAAAAAAAACGACTCTTTTAAATGAAAAAACACCACTCACAAATTTGGAAAAATTGATAATGTTTATGAAGAAAAGTCATGAAAAAGCACCATTTAAAAAATTGAAAAAATCGACTTTTTTTAATGAAAAAACACCATTCATAAATTTGGAAAAATCGATATTTTTTATGAAGAAAACTTATGAAAAACGACCATTTAAAAAATTGAAAAAAACGACTCTTTTAAATGAAAAAAAACACCATTCACAAATTTGGAAAAATCGATATTTTTTCAATGAAAAAAAAAAAAAAAAGAAAATGAAAATAGACCATTTACAAATTCGAAAAAATCGATGTATTATTTAAACGCAAAAAGACAATTCGCAAATTCAAAAAAATCCATTATTTCACCGAAGAAAAAGTAATTAAAGAACACAATTTTTCACAATAAATATTACGATTTATCTACGATTAATCTTTTTCTAATTTCACCCACAGTCGAGTACGACAATTGACAATGTTTGTACAAATGAAAAACAATGAATCTTTAAATTCGTAAAACGCAAGAACATCCTTAATTCTTACCAAACCGTCAATCTCTGGGTCATTGATCAGAAAGGGCTTTCGGTCTCTTTCTTGATGCTGGACGAAAGCTTGTATGTCCATGTTGAAGCTTTCGGACATTGAGTTGTCCGAGCTCTGGGTTGCGAGCTCGCATCTCTCGAAGAGTAACGCCAGGAGAGGGAACAACGGGTGTTTGTAAACGGCACGTTTGTCAGCTTCGAATTGGGCCTGATCTTGATGAGTCGTGTAATCGGCTACCCCGTTTGCAGGGTCCTGATCGTAGCCAGGAGTCACCATTGCTAGCGCCACCGCGGTGCTACCCTCTTGCATTCTATCATTCCTGTGTCACTGGCTCCATCGTTCGTACCTGGAACTTTTCTCGACGAACCCTCCTCTCCAAATCCCCTTCAGTTTCGATCTTCTAGGGATATCTGGAGGATTTTCTGTAAAACATGGATGATTCATCAGGTCCCACTGAATGGCAAAAATCATTGGAATCAAAATTGAAATAAATATCAAATTTTTGAATGTTGACGAATCTTCATCGATGAAAACTCGAATTTTTTGGCCGTTCGATTTTTCCATTTTTTTTTTTTTTTTTAAGACTTTGGATCAAACTTGCCTCGGAGGGTTCAGCAAAAACTTCTCGGATTCCACGGATACATTGAGAATGTTGAACCTTCGCGATTTACGAGGATCTTTTTTTTTCCTTTCGTTGATGTTAGGTTGGAAATACGAAATAGTGACGTCATCGTCAGAGAGCAACGAACGAAAGGAACGTATGCAACGAAAATGATTTTTCTTTTGCTTTCATTATGTTTGAAGTTTTTTTTTTGGAAATTAATTTTTTTATTTTGTTTGAATTTATTTTGTTTCGATCTTTTTTTTTTTATGATATATTTTGTGAAATAGTTTTATTATTTAATTACATTTGTATGTTTTTGGAAATTGATTGTTAGTAATTTAGTTTGAATTAATTTTTTTCCAATTTTGTGGAAATGAATTTTTTCCGAGTTTTTCAACTTGCGTTTTTTGGCAGATTGATAAATTCTATTTTGGATAGCGAAAGCAAGGAATTAGGGAAGAAAACATCGTTTTTCATTGATCCAACTTCAACCCCATCGAAAACGACAGATAGGAAAATAATTAGAATATTTATTTTATTTATTTGATAAACAGTATTGAAAAATCGTTTGGGCTGTTAATACGCGTTTTTTTTATCGAAGTTTATACTTAAAAAAAAATGTATTTTTTAAAAGAATATTTTTTTTTACGAATGATAAACTTCATTCTTTTTAAAAAGAATTTTTTAACAAGAATAAAGTTTATTTTATTCGTTTGAAAAATAGTATTGAAAAATACCTCAGGCTGTAAATAACATTTAAAAAACTGCGTGTTTTTTTAATCAACGTTTATTTATTTGCGATAGAAAATTTGTTCGTTTTGTCGAAGTACACTATTGTGCAAAATTATTGAATAATATATTAATCTTAAGAAACTACGTATAACGTGTAAATATAATAAAATAAAAAATACGTATAACGGAGAGTAACAGTAAAATTGATGTTTTCATATAAATGCTACGAAAATTCTATTCCATGATGGAAGTCATCAAAGTTTTTCATCTCTGAAGCGTTTTATTCATCACCATTTGTATCCGAATTTTTATTTCTGAATCATAAATTTCAAAGAAGTAAAAAAATAAAAATAAAAACGTGCGTTTTTCGTGTCAATAAAATTCCCAAAATTCCGAAACGTCCAAAAATTCGTAATTCGTAATTCAGCCAGTAAAAAGCAAGGCTTCGCTGATGGCTCGACCGAGATGAGATCGATTGGAAGAATCGTTCATCATAGTCCAATGATTACCAGGTATCGGAACGAAACGAGAAATCGTGGCAATATTTTTCCACGCGTCGACAATATCGTACTCCAAAAAGTACGGATCTCCGATTCGTGGATGATACTTTTCAGTCGAGTGAAATTGATAAACGTTCAAAGATGAATCGAGTGGTTCGTAAGATTTAGCGGCACGAGTGAACAAGTTGATTCGTTGCCATGCCAAACTGATAAATTCACCCGGAAGGTTAACCCCCAAAAGTAAAACTTTCTCTACATCGAAATTTGAACTTTGACAATTAATTCGATTTAATCGTTCGGCTACGTTTTCAGAACATTCCGAAGAGACGTTTTGAGCGAGATATTCAATAAAGAGTTTCCGGGTCGATAATTTTCGTAAAATATGAGGAGGTGCAACATCGATGAGTCCAACGAAGTTGACTCTGTCGATTTTCGATAAATTTTCAGCGATCGCGTAAGCGAGTATACCCCCAGCTGAATATCCAGCAATTCTGTAGGGTCCGACCGGTTGAACAGCTTTAACGAAAGCGATCATTTTTTCGACGAGACCTTCCATATTTTTGGACTGGATTTGTGGCCAAGGTAGAGCATAAATTGGACAATCGTTCGGTATACATCGAGCTAGTCCAAAAACGTAGGAATGATCACCCAACCCAGTAGGAACGAAGAAAAGCGGTTGTCCGTTACCACCAGGTCGAATCGGTATCGCGTTATCACGACCTTTGATCAAAGATTCCAAAGTTATCCGTTGAGCAAAGGCGGTCAGTGTGGGTTGTTCGAAAAGTTCGTTGAGCGAACACGAGATGGCGCAACTAACGGCTTTTTGTATCATTTTAACGGCCAATAGGGAATCCCCGCCAAGATCGAAAAAGGAATCTTCAGCGCTGATATTTTCAACGCCGAGTATATCCGCCCAGATTTCCGCTAGAGCGACTTCGATCGGGCCAGTTGGCGGCCGATAATCGGCGCGTGGAAAATCATCGTTATCAGGTTCCGGAAGAGACCGGAAGTCGAGTTTACCGTTGGCCGTTAGGGGAAACGCGTTTATTTTTATAAACGCGGTTGGTACCATGTGATCGGGTAAAAACTGGCGCAAATGACGACGCAACGAGAGTGCCTGAATTTCATCGGCTATTACGTAAGCGATCAGCCGTTTGTTCGATTGTCCCGAGGCGATAACGGCGGCTTTTCGAACGGTCGGATATTCGAGAATCTTTGATTCAATTTCCCGTGGCTCGATTCGGTAACCCCGTATTTTTATTTGTTCATCGTTACGTCCCAGAAACAGCAAATTCCCGTTGGGTGTGTAACGAGCCAAATCTCCACTTTTGTACATTCTGGAATTGGGACGATCGGCGAAAGGATCCGGAAGGAATTTTTCAGCGGTTAGTTCTGGGAGATTGTAATATCCGCGAGCAACTCCGTGACCGCCTACGAAGATTTCTCCAACGGAGCCTAAAGGAACCGGTTGATGATGGTCGTCGAGCAAGTAGATTCGAACGTTTGGTATTGGACGACCAATCAATAAGAATTCATTGGTAACGGTCGCGTGTTCTATTTCGTGAACGACGCAACCTACCGTTGCTTCGGTTGGTCCATATTCGTTGAAGATTTTGGTAGCAGGAGAGTACTCGCGCCAAGCTTCGAGCAAGCCACGACTGGGAAGTTCTCCTCCGAGTATCAAAGTATCCACGCATTGGCCTAAATCTTTGATCATCGAAGGTTGGATCAAGCCAAGATGCGACGGTGTCAGTTTGACCGACAGATTTTCAGTTTTTAAGATCGTTGAAGTCCAACCGAGAATGTCTTCGTTGGATGATGGAAAGTGCAAGATCCGTCCGCTGATCAATGTTGGAAACAACGCCGTGACGGTCAAGTCGAAAGCGATCGAAGAAGCGATCAGAGAACCGTTAACACTTCCGTAACGTTGGATCGCGAAAATCGAATAGTTTATCACCGAGCGATGCTCGATCATCACTCCTTTCGGTAATCCTGTTGTACCGGAAGTGTATACAACGTAAGCGAGACTTCGAGATGTCAGGTTATTCGGGTGCAAGTTATCTTCAGGCCCGGTGAAATCGTCGTTGGGATCCAGAACGACTCGAGACGTCAAACATTCACCCAATGCTTTTCGGCCTGTTTCATCGGCCAGCGCAACAACCGGATCGGCATCATCGAGAATGTGCTCCAACAGTTTTTTCGGATATTCCGGATCTAGGGGTACGTAAGCACCACCTGCTTTTAGGATAGCTAGTACGCCTATGATCATCGCTGGCGTTTTGTCCACGCAAATTGCCACGAGCTTATCCTCGTTTACTCCGAGCTCGACCAGTCGACGGCCCAGTTGATTGGCCCGGAAATTCAACCGAGAATAGGTTATGTCTTCATCCATGAAACGCAAAGCTACAGCTCGAGGGGTTTTCTCGACTTGCCGTTCGAAAAGTTGATGAAGACAGGTTTCATCCGGATAAACACTTTGAGTATCGTTAAACGACTCCAGCAAAAGTTCTCTTTCAGCTTCCGAAAGAATTTGCAATCGGTCGACAGGCGCGTTAGAATCGGTTTCCAGTGTTTCAACGAGACTCGACAAAGCTCGTTCCATGTATCCGCAAAAGCGTTCCGATTCGATCGGCAGTTGAACCTGTGCGGTTATGCCGATCGCGGTACCGAAATCCTCCAATGACACAGTGATCGGATAATTGTTGCGTTCCCGAGCGATGATAACTCGTTCGATTGAATTAGGTTTGTTTAAATTGTGGCGATAATTGAAAAGGGCGCTGGACAACGGCGTGCCAGGGGAAACACCGCTGCACCTCTGTGCCAAAGCCAATGAGGCGTGCTCGTGTTCCATAAGCGAAGCTAATCGGAGGTGCGTATCTCTAACGCGAACGTCCAATGACGCATCGTCAATGTCAATTCTAAACGGCAGGCTGTTGATGAACGGTCCCATGATCCGATCGGATCCATCACCCGCGCGCATGCGTCCGAAAAGTACGGTAAAAAAGACGATTCGCTTTAGGCCTGTGATGACCGACAAGACTCGGGCCCATGCCAGATGGCAGAGACTCGCTAGGTTGACGTTCAGCCGTTTGGCTTGCGCTCTTAATCTTAAATTCAAATCGGCAGGCAACGTTCGATGAGCGTCGACGATTCCCGAGCCGCTTTGGTACACATCGGTCAATCCAAACGGGAACGTCGGTTCCGTAACGTCCTTCAACATTTCGGCAAAGAATTCCTCGTGGGATTGTACGCTCGTTCCTAATCGGGCCTGAGCTATCAGATTCCGAAACGACTCGGACGGTGGCAACTGTTCGGATCGATTTTCAAGAAAAGCATCCACCTCGGAACGCATTACGTCAAGGGTCGTATGGTCGCCGATAATATGATGTAGGAGAGTGAGAAGAATCCAGCAGCTGTGAACTTCATCCTGGGCTATCACGAAGCGCAGTAACGGAGCTTGAGTCAAATCCAATCGGTACCGACTGGAATCGAAACGTTGAGACAATTGTTCCGAAATCGGGCCGTTTTTTGGATCGAGTTTCAACTCGCTGATCGACAAAGGGGCATGTCTCCAGACGACTTGTGCCGGAACGGAGATTTCTTTCCAGATGAAAGCGGTTCGCAGAATGTCGTGCCGATCAACGATCTTCCCAACGACGACCAAGTAACGGTCCAACGCAGACCGATCGGCGAAGGCTGTTTGGCCGGTAAGCAAATAGGGATCACCATCGGTGTCGAGCGAATGATGAAAAAGAATGCCATCTTGCAGTGGAGCGAGACCGTAAATATCCTGAATATTGGATACTCCACCAGGCACACTCGCGATTATCTTATCAATGTCGCCTTGCGTCAGGTCGATCAACGGCAACATTTCCGGGCTGATGGATTTCGCGTTTTTGTCGATTAGATTTGTGGGCACTTGCACTTTTTTGTGTCTAACGACATTCCGAGCGAGAGTTGACAATACCGGAGTCTCGAAGAGGTCACGAACGGTTAGTTCGAGATTCAGCCGTCGCAAACGTTCCATCATTCGGATAGCGAGGAGAGAATCTCCACCGAGAGCAAAGAACGAATCGTGACGGCTGATCTTTTCGACACCCGTCAAACCATGCCAAATTTCGGCCAGGGCAGTCTCAATCGGACCGACGGGTTCCTCGTAACTGCGACGGGCGACTGACGGGACTTCCGATACCGATAGCTTTAGAAAGTCAACTTTGCCGTTCGGCAAACGCGGTAACGCTTCGAGGTGAACAAAACCAACGGGTATCATGTTTTCCGGTAGAGAAGTGCTCAGATGTTCGCGCAACTTCGCGTTATCAATGTCATCGGCAACTAAGTAAGAGACCAATCGCCGATGGTGTTCGTTATCGACTAGAGTCACCGCCGCTTCTCTTACGCTTGGATATTCCATCAGTCTAGCCTCAATCTCACCCGGTTCTATACGAATACCACGAATCTTCAATTGCCGATCTTTACGGCCCAGAAATACCAGATTTCCATCGGGCAGATATCGGGCCAAGTCACCAGTCTTGTAAACGCGCGCGCTTGGGTTATCATCGAACGGATCGGGAGCGAACTGTTGAACGGTGAGTTCGGGCCGATTCAAATATCCTCGTGCAACGGCCGCACCGCCGATAAATATTTCACCGGTTGCACCAATCGGTACCGGTTCTTTCCATTCATCCAACAGGTATATCTTGACGTTGGATATCGGTCGTCCAATCGGTACAGGATCGTGGTCGTAAAGTGGCGAACATGGCCAGGCCGTTACGTCGATCGCAGCTTCGGTCGGACCGTAGAGATTGAACAATCGAGTACTCGGTAGTTTACTTTGGCACAGTTGGATGCTCGCGGACGGAAGGGCTTCACCGCTGGAAATTATATACTTCAAACTCCGACAATCCTCCGCTGACTGGCTATTGAGAAGCGGCATCAACATGGAAGGTACGAAATGTGCAACCGTCACTTTTTTTCGTCCAATCAAAGCGATCAAAGCGTTGATGTCTCGATGTTCTCCGGGTGGAGCAACGACCAGGGCCGCGCCGTTTAAAAGGGTCCAGAAGACTTCCCAGGCGGACACGTCGAAAACAATCGGGGTTTTACAGAGGACTCGGTCATTCGTCGTCAAAGAAAATGTTTTTTGCATCCATTTAAAACGATTTACCAACGCTCGATGCTCCGTTTGCACTCCTTTGGGCCAGCCCGTAGATCCGGAAGTGTACAGAACGTAAGCTAGATTACGAGAGTTCAAATCGACTACGCGGATGTTACGCGTCGAATCATTGAATCGTTCATTCGGGTCGAGCACTACGCGGTTGCCTGAAACATCACGCAAAGCTTTCCTTCCGGCTCTGTCGGCTAGTATAATCGTTGGATCGGCATCGGCAAGAATGCGAGCGAGTCGTTCGCGGGGTTGGTCCGGGTCTAGAGGAACGTAAGCTCCACCTGATTTAAGGATCGCCAACATGCCCACTATCATCGCGGCCGATCGGTCAACGCAAACAGCAATCGGCATGTCCGGTACTACATCCTGGTCGAGCAACCTACGTCCTAACTGGTTCGCCAAATTATTCAATTCTTGATAGCTGAGCTCTTTCTCTTCAGTGATCAAAGCTATCCCGTTGGGTGTCCTGTCTACTTGCTGTTGAAACAGCTCGTGAAGACACGCCTCATCTTCGTAAACCGAATCGGTATCGTTCCACGTCTTCAGCAAAAGTTCGCGTTCAGTCCGAGGCAGAATTTGTAGTTTGCGGACTGGCAGGTTCGGTCTATTCTCGAGGGCCTCCACTAGACTGACAAGAGCTTCCTCCATGTAAGCGCAAACGCGGTCTGGATCGATCGGCGGCGCCACTTGTACGGCCAATCCTAGCTCCGTCTCAAAGTCCTCTACCGTCAACGTTATCGGGTAGTTATTGCGCTCCCTAGCTCCGAGGAATCGTATATCTTCCGAGTACTTTAGTTCAGTATTGTGGCGATAGTTCATCATTGCACTGGTCAGTTGGACACCTGGTGGTAATCCGCTGCATCGCTGGGCTAGAGCTAACGAGGCGTGCTCGTGTTCCATGAGGGAAGCGAGAAGAACATGAGCATCGTGGACTTTCGCGATTATCGGTGTGTCGTCTAGTACGATACGAAACGGTAGGCTGTTGACGAAGACTCCCATCGCCTGATCGGCACCTGTCTGCGTCCGTCCGAACAGTACAGTCACGAAGACGACTTTCGTTCTACCGCTGCATCGAGACAAAACTTGGGCCCAGGCAACGTGACATAGACTGGCTAGACTGACGTCTGTACGTTTAGCCTGAGCTCGAAGTTTATCGTTCAGTTCGCAAGACAACTTCCGGTGGGTTTCATTGATCACGGTGCCGTCTTGGTGCACGTTTGCTAAATCGAACGGCAACGTAGGTTCGGTCACCTCAGCTAGCATATCTCTGAAGAAACGCTCGTGAGACTGGTTGCTCAAACCAAAACGAGTATGCGCAATCAAATTTCGAAAAGGGACGACCGGTGGCAGGGGTGCTTGACGGTTTGCTAAAAACGCCTGGACTTCGTCGTGCATCATGACCAAAGTCGTATGATCGCCCATCAAGTGATGGAACACGGTTAGGAGAATCCATCGATCGTTGGTGTCATCCCGAGCGATGACGAATCGAAGAAGAGGAGCTTGAGTCAAGTCTATCCGATATCGGGAGGGCTTGAATCGTTCGAACAACTGATCAGTTATTGGCCCATTCGTTGGATCCAATGTTAGCTCGGTGATGGACAACGGGGCGTTGCGCCATACCACTTGAGCGGGAACGGATTGACCTTCCCAGATGAAAGCTGTGCGCAATGTGTCGTGCCGATCGACGACTCGTTGAACGGCTTCCAGATAACGCGAGAGCGTAGCGCGTGAAACAAAGGCCATCCAGTTCAATGTCACGTACGGATCAACGTTCTTGTCCAACAAATGATGAAAGAGCAAACCTTCCTGCAGCGGAGCAAGGACATAAATGTCCTGAATGTTTGAAACCCCATGAGGTACCTGCTCGATGATTCGATCTATGTCATCTTGGTTAAGATCGATCAGAGGAAGCATCTCTGGTGTTATCTTATCAGTATCCCGGGTTATGAGATTAGGCGGGATAGAAATGGCACTGTGATGGTCGAGAGTACGAGCCAATGCTTTTAGCACAGGAGTTTGGAACAAATCTCGTACCGTCAATTTCAACTTCAAACGGCGGAGTTGTTCGATCATCTGTACTGCTAGTAGGGAATGACCACCCAGAGCGAAGAAGGAATCGTGCCTGCTGATTTGTTCAACTCGAAGTAACTTCCGCCAAATGTCCCCAAGAATCGTCTCCGTCGGTCCGTTTGGCTCCTCGTAATAGGTCGATGGAAGAGCATTGTAGTCGGGCGTCGGTAGAGCACGACGATCGACTTTGCCATTATTGGTGAGTGGAAAAGCATCGAGTCGTATAAAAGCGGAGGGGATCATGGTCTCCGGTAATTTGGCATTTAGATGCTCGCGCAAAGAGGCAGGTTGCAGCGTATCAGCAACTACGTAAGCAATCAGATGTGCATTGGTTTCTTGGTTCGCGATCACTAGGGCCTCACGCACGGATGGATGTTCGACCAACAGAGTCTCAATTTCACCGGGCTCAATGCGGATACCACGAATCTTGATCTGCTGATCGTTGCGACCGAGGAAGATAAGATTTCCGTCAGGCAGCCAGTACGCCAAATCTCCAGTTTTATACATCCGGGCGTCGTGATCATTCACGAAAGGATCAGGGATGAAAGATCGGACCGTAAGTTCGTTAGAACTCAAATAACCACGGGCGACGCCATCACCACCGACGTAGATTTCGCCAACGACACCTATGGGTACGAGTTGACGATAGACGTCCAGAATATAAATCCGCGTGTTTGAAATTGGCCGACCAATTGGAGCTGTTCGTCCGTTGTAATCAGCTTGGTAAGACCAAATGGTGGAGCAGATAGTTCCTTCTGTAAGGCCATAGCCACAGAAGACACGGTTTTTAGTGACGAGTCCTTGGAGCCAAGTAGTTTTGATGGTTTCTCCCTCAAAGATATACGACACTGAACTGGTTTCTTTCAATCCATCATTCCAAGCTTGTAGCAAGACCGATGGTAATGTAACGTGAGTGATCGCGTGGGTTTTCAGATAATCCATGAAACGACGTTGGTCCCAACGTTCAGTATCCGACAGTACGTACAAACTGCTGCCGCTCGTAAATGCCATCAAGATGTCGAAGACACTTGCGTCGAAACAGAAAGATGAGAATTGCAAAATTCGACTGGAAGAACTGACGTCGTAGCGACGAATCTCATCTTCGGCCAAATTAACCAAGCTTCGATGTTCTACCATCACTCCTTTGGGTCTACCGGTTGTGCCGGAGGTGTAAATCACGTAAGCGAGATTTCGCGAGCTCAGTTTGGGCCCAACAGGATTGGACTTGGGATAGCCTTTGATGTCGTTAGGATCAATTATCAATCGGGACTCGAGGGTGCAATCATCCAGACCTAAACGTCCATTCCTGTCTGCCAACACTATCGACGGATCGCAATCTTCCAATATCTGCGCTATGCGTTTGCCGTGATAGGTAGGGTCGAGTGGTACGTAAGCAAGACCAGCTTTCCATATCCCCAGAAAGCCCGCGATCATCATTGGTGATCGCTCCGCACAGATAGCTACCTTTGCTTCCGGTTCCGTTTCAATTTCCATCAGTCGGTGCGCTATTTCGTTCGCTCTTTCGTTCAGCTGCGCATAGCTGATTGTCGTTCCTTCGAAAAATATCGCAGTTGCGTTTGGCACAAGCTGTGCTTGTCGCTCGAAGAGTTGATGAACGCAGGTTTGATCGGAATACGGCATGTTGGTTCCGTTCCACTTAGCTATCAGTAATTCGAGCTCCGATGAATCTAGGATATCAATCTTATCGACAGGTGTATTTGTAGCAGAGTTCGCCACCATTCCTTTTAGTAACAACTTCAGATATTCGGCCTGCCTTTGGATGGTATCGTGTTTGAACAACGCAGTGGCGTATCGAATACTTCCAACGATTCGATCATCGACTTCGCTTAAATCCAGTTCCAGATCAAATTTGACGACGTCGTAGACAGGCTCTGCTGTACCAACATCTAGGCCAGGCCAGACCAGATCTTCTTTCGCATTGTTTTCCCAAGCTAGCATAACTTGAAAAATCGGAGTTGAGTCTAGCCGTCGAGGAGGGTTAACGCAGTCTACAACTTCTTCGAAGGGTAAATCTTGATGAGCCTGCGCTTCAACCGCAGTATTTTTCACTCGTTCCAGTAACCTGGCTACACAAGGATGCCCGCGAAAATCCACTCGCATAGCCAATGTGTTCACAAAGAATCCAATCAAGGATTCCACTTCACTGTGTCTCCTATTAGCGCAAGGTACACCCACGATGACTTCCTCTTGGCCTGAAATTCGTGAAAGAACAGCGCCCCATGCGGCCAGAGCTATCATAAAAAGCGTCACGTCCTGCTGTCGACTCAAGTGCTTTAGCTGTGAAGTCAGTTCGGCGTCCAGCACGATCGGCACGGATTTTCCGACGAATGACTGTTCCGCTGGACGTGGAAAGTCCGTAAGCAAATCCAGTTGCACTGGGGCATCAGCCAAAGCGGTTTTCCAGAAGGCCTTCTGCTCATTCCTTTGTTCAACGGCGAACCAATCGCGCTGCCAAGCCGAGTAATCGGTATACTGGATTGTCAAAGGTGGTAGGGGGTCTGGTCGATTATCATGATAAGCCGCGTAAAGCGCGTTCAGTTCGCGGATCAGCACGCTATTCGACCAGCCATCAAAGACGATATGATGCAAGGTGAGGGAAAATATATGAAGGTCATCAGGGAGCCGAAAGAGAACAGCACGAACCAGTGGTCCCTTGGTGAGATCGAAGGAAGTTTGAGCTTCTTTAGCACGAAGAGCCGTAGCTTCCGTTTCATTCAGCACGTTACGTAGGCTAAATGGAAAGCCTCGAGCCGCGTCGAGAAATCGAACCTCCGGGTGTCCATCAACGTTGATGAACAAGGAACGCAGGCTTTCGTGACGGACCCAAAGGGTATCAAGAGCTCGTCTCCAGACGGAAACATCCAGGTGGCCCTTTATTACCAACGCTAAGGGAATATGGTAAGCCCCGCTAGCTTCACCATGCTGAGAAAGAAACCACAACCGCTGTTGGGCAAACGAAAGTGGGAGTGGACCATCGCGATTTATGGATACGATCCGTGGCAACGTTGGCGCACTGGAAACCCTTTGAGATTCAACTTCCGCCGCTAGAGCGGTCAGTGTTGGACTGGAGAACAAACTGCTCACGGACAGTTCGACACCTAATGAAACAATACGACTGATCAAGCGGAGAGCTAACAGGGAATGTCCACCGAGTGCGAAAAACGAATCATGGCGACCGACTTTTTCGACGCCTAGAAGATCGCACCAGATTTCCGCCAAGGCTACCTCAAGGTCACCTAGGGGGGCCTCATAGCTAACGTGGGCAAACGCGTTGCTGTCTGGCATTGGTAAAGCTGGCAAGTCCACTTTGCCATTCAATTTGAGTGGTAAGGAGTCGAGCTTTACGAAAGCGTCTGGCACCATGTAATCGGGCAAATACAACCTCAGGTACTCGCGCAATTGATCGGGGTTTGTGTCATCACCGACGACATAAGCGGTCAATCGCTTTTCGTGGTCTCCACGAGCAACAACGACGGATCGATGAACTGCTGGGTGTTCAGACAGCTTGGCCTCAACTTCAGCCAGCTCAATACGGAATCCGCGTATCTTCACTTGGCAGTCGCGGCGACCAAGGAAAATAAGATTTCCGTTAGACAGGTATCGAGCTAGGTCGCCAGTTTTGTACATCAAGGCTTTGGGGTCTTTAGCAAAGGGGTCTGGAAGAAAGTACTCCCTAGTGAGATCCTCACGGTTCAGATAACCTCGGGCAACACCGGCGCCACCTACGTAAATTTCACCAAGTGCTCCCAAAGGTACCGGTTGACCGTAGGGGTCGAGTAGATAAATACGAGTGTTCGAAATCGGACGTCCGATTGGAATACTGGCTTGTTCGTTCACGGCTTCACTGATGTTGAAAGTAGTCGCTACCGTAGTTGACTCGGTTGGTCCGTACAAGTTGATCAAGAGTTTTGGCGGTGCGGTCGCGAAAATGGTGTTTATGGAGCGGGGATGTAAAACGTCGGCACCTACGAGCAACACGTCGAGTTGGGAGAACGTGTCCGGCAGTGTCGCAACGATAGGACGCAAATGACCGGCAGTTATCAGCAAAAAGTTGATGCGGTCCTTTCGTAAAGTGCGATGAAGAACTGTCGGATCTAGCACAGTTGCACGATTGAGGATCACCAGAGTTCCGCCGTTCGCGAGTGGCCACCACACGTCTAACGTACTGGCGTCGAATCCAGGATTGGAAAAGAAGGCCATTCGATCACCCGGTCCAAGCTTGGCGAAACCATTGTTCACTACGAGTCGCATGATCCCATTGTGGGTTATCAATACTCCCTTAGGAGTCCCAGTTGAGCCGGATGTGTACATAACATAAGCAACATCCAGGCTCGAGCCTGACAATGCGGGATTTGACGATGGCACGTCTCGAAGATCAACCTCGTTCAAGTTTATCGTTGCTACGTCGAATTCTGTGTCCCCAGTGATCGTGATCAACAAACGTGCGGAACAGTTCTTGATAGTCCAGGTGTGTCGTTCGAACGGATTTTGCGGATCGAGCGGTACGTAGATAGCACCAGCTTTATATATGGCTAGCTGGGCAACGACCAATTCTGGTGAACGTTCCAGCAGGGTCACCACGTAATCTCCCGGACTCACGCCAAGTTTCACCATTAGATGTGCGAGTCTATTGGCTCGGATATTCAACTGCCTATAGCTTAGTTGTTGATCAGCATAACTGATGGCTGTAGCGTTTGGGCTTTGTACTACCTGCTCTTCGAAACGCTGATGGACGAGTAGTTCCGCTGGATACGGTGTCTCCGTTTCGTTCCACTTTTCCAGCAGAACTTTGCGTTCGGTAGAATCGAGAATATCTATTTTATGAACTGGACAACACGTATCCGCGATAATTGCTTTCAGCAGTGTTTTCAGATAGTTCACGTGGCGTTCGACAGTCGATCTATCGAATAGCGCTGTACAGTACCCCAATCCACCCACGATTCTATCATTGCTTTCCTTCAAGTCTAATTCCAAATCGAATTTGGCTACTTTGTAGTCAGGTTGAAACGGACCAACACTCAGCCCGGGCCATTCCTCCTTCTCTTCATTGGCTTCCTGCCACGCGAATATCACTTGGAAAATCGGCGTATAATCCAGTCGTCGCGGTGGATGAAGAACTTCCACTACTTGTTCAAACGGGATGTCTTGATGAGCCTGCGCTTGTACCACGGATTCTCGAACTCGCGAAAGCAATTGGCCGATATTCGGCTGTCCGCGTAGGTCAATTCTGAACGCAAGCGTGTTGACGAAAAACCCGATCAGAGATTCGATCTCGTGTTGGCCTCGATTAGCGCTCGGTGCACCGATCACTATCTCGTTTTGCCCGGACAGTCGTGAAAGCACCGCGGCCCACGCAGCCAGGAGTGTCGCGAACAGAGTAGCATTGTGCTGTTGGCTTAGAAACTTGAGACCCAGAGTCAACTCTGTGTCAATTTCTATCAACACGCGGTCACCAGCGAATGACTGTTGAGCTGGTCGATCGCGATCAGTAGGCAAATCCAATCTAATTGGCGCATCCGTCAAAGCGGTCTTCCAGTAGTCGCATTGCGCTTTCAGTCGCTCACCACTCAGCCAATGGCGTTGCCAAACGGCGTAGTCAGGATACTGGATTTTAAGGGGTGGCAAGGGATCCGGTAATTTGTTCTGAAAAGCAGTGTACAGGGTGCGCAGTTCCCGCAGTAGTACGTTCAACGACCATCCGTCGGAAATGATGTGATGCTGAATCAGCAAAAGGACGTGGAAGTCTTCTTCGATGCGAATGAGATCAGCACGTATGAGAGGTCCATTGGCTAAGTCGAAGGGATACTTCACTATCCGTTCACACATTCCGGACATTTCATTAGCTCTTTGCAAGTCCGTTCGACGCAACGGGATTCCTCGTTCTGGAGAAAGCAAACGGACTTCCGGTTGTCCATTGTTGCTGATGAAAAATGTCCGTAAAGCTTCGTGTCGAGTCCACAATGTGTCCAGAGCTTTTTGCAGGGCGGTAATATTCAACGACCCTTTTAAATGCAGGCCGAAAGGTACGTGGTAAGCTTCGCTGACATCGGTGAAGTGCGACAGAAACCACAGCCGTTGTTGGGCGAAAGATGGAGTCAAACTACCATCCCGTGGTGTAACGGAGATTGATGGACGAAGACCGACATCACGCTTAGCTCGAATCGCCTCAGCGAGGCTGGCTAACGTTGGGCAGGCGAAGAGCATAACGAGTGGAAGATCGATGCCTAGAGCTGCCATTCGCGAGCACATACGTACACCAAGTAGGGAATGACCCCCGAGGGCGAAAAACGAGTCACGACGGCTGATCCGTGAAACACCTAGCAGCGTACGCCATATTTCGGCCAGGGTAGTTTCTAAGGCACCAACTGGCTCTTCGTGAACAGCCCGAGCAAGCGAATCGTCGCTTGGGACCGGCAACGCTTGACGGTCGAGTTTACCGTTACAGGTCAGTGGCAACGCATCTAGCTGGACGTAAGCTGCTGGAATCATGTAATCCGGCAAACGTTGGAGGAGATACTCGCTTAGATCTTTCGCCGAAACTTCTTCACTCACGACCACATAAGCGACCAACCGTTTTTCCGTTTCTCCAACTGATACAACGACAGCTTGACGTACACTTGGATGCTGCGTAAGTTTAGCCTCGATTTCGCCAGGCTCGACGCGAAAGCCTCGAATCTTTACTTGATAGTCGTCTCGACCGAGAAAAACGAGATTTCCATCCGGTAGATAACGAGCCAAATCGCCTGTCTTGTACATCCGTGCGTTAGGGTCTTTCACGTATGGATCAGCCAGAAACCGTTTTATCGTTAGGTCGGGACGGTTCAAATATCCGCGCGCAACTCCAGCCCCACCGATGTAGATTTCGCCCGTAGCTCCTAGTGGTACCGGTTGAAGGTAACCATCCAGCAAGTAGATCGTCGTATTTCCTATCGGACGACCAATCGGGACGATGCCGTCAGTTATCTCGTTTATCGTGAAACTCGTGGCAAAAGTCGTTGACTCGGTCACCCCGTACACATTGATGAAACGTTTCGGTGGATTTTGAGCTATAGCGTGGCTGATGGAACGAACATCCAGTAGGTCACCACCCACTATCAATATATCCAGTTGCGGAAATATATTCGTCATACGAGTCGCAAATTCGTTGAAGAAACAAACTGTCATCCATAAAACGTTGACTCGTTCGGCTTCCAAAGTATCACAGAAGGATCGCCCGTTCAAAAGCGTTTCCCGGTCGATTACGACAACTCTTCCACCATTGAGCAAAGGACCCCAAACTTCGAAGGTGCTAGCATCGAAACCCGGATTGGCTGTGAAAGCTACGCGATCATCCGGCCCGATTTCTGCGTAGCCATTGTTTATTACCAGTCTGGTGATTCCTTGATGGGGAACCCGGACACCCTTCGGTGCGCCGGTAGAACCGGATGTGTACATGACGTAGGCAATGTCTAGACTCGAACTTGTCGTATTAGGATCCGGGATTGAACTTTCGATGAAATCTTCATTCGTCGTTCGTAAAACGGGAATGTCGAAAGTGGCCTTTTGGTTTGTGATCAGCAACTGCGCGCTGCAGTCATTGATGATCCAACGGTGACGATCAAAAGGCGCTGTTGGGTCGAGCGGTACGTAAGCAGCGCCTGTTTTCAGGATTGCCAATTGGGCGATTATCAGATCGATGGAATGCTCGTGCAGTGTTGCGACGTAATTTCCAGGTCCTAGATTCAACTCCTGTAATCGACGAGCGAGCTGATTCGCTCTGGAATTCAACTGTGCGTAGCTGATTCGTTGGTCTTTGTACACTACAGCTGTAGCGTTTGGATCACGGTTAACTCGAAGTTCAAACAACTGATTAACGCTAGCTTCACTAGGATAAGGCAACTGCGTATCGTTCCACGTATTTATAAGCAGTTCGCTCTCCGCTTGGGATAACACATTGAGTTGCCCAACAGGCTTGTGGATGTTGCTAGCTGCGGATCGGGCAATCTCCCTCAGATGGTCCTCCATTCGATTGATGGAGTCCGTTTCTAGGCACCGCGTATCGTATATCCACCTGAATCTGCCATAGGTATCGATTTGCAGCGTTAAAAGATCGCCCAGTGGTTCTTCGTTTTCCGGACTATCAACCAACGAGAATGCTATTCTCCAAGGCTTCGCAGTTTTGAGAATTGACATAGCTCGCAACCCAGGATAACGACAGACCAAATCTCGCGGATATGTTTTGTTTTTATCGAGCCGACGGATTTCCTCTTCGATCGATTCGATGTTTTTCACGAGTGGACCGTTCTGATCGATTTCACATTCCATTGGAACTGTCGTCGCCAAGATTTTGGCTTCTGGTAATTCATATTTCGATAGACACTTCCAACCGAACTGCAGTCGCGATTCGCCGGTCAAGCGGTATAGATAAATAACGAACAGTCCGAGCACCGTCAATCGCTTATCTGTAAACTGCTGTATTGGCTCGCACCAGGAACTCTTCATCCATTGGGGGGACCCAGATTTCGGTATCTTCTCGTAAGGTAGTTGAATCGCTACAACTCGTGTCAAACGATCATACCAAAAGCTCTCACTACTCGCCAAACTTTCCAGAGTTTGTTTGATTCTCCGAGAATCTTCAACCGTCAACATCGGTAGCTGAATTCCTACTCGGTAACCAAACTCATCAGCGAGCACTTCCGGATCAATCGGGTTACCTTCAAGATCCGCAAAGTCGCGGATCATCAAATCCTTGCTTTTCGTACTGACGCACCAGCTTTCCTGGTTAACGCTGATCAAGGTACCCGGAGTTTGGTTGGATCGATGCTGGAGTATCTGGACTTGTCCAACTTGAATCGTTTTCGTTCCCAAATTGAGTTTCCCTCGTGTAAGTGGATTCGTATACAACGGTCCAAAGTCAAGAGCTCGAATAATCGCTGATAAGACTTCCGCCGGTTTAGTCCAATCAAGATAGCCACCAGCGTTGGGTTTTCTAATGCGACGAAAAAAACTGCGTTTCGAGGCATCTTGGGTCAGCGTTTTGAGATTATCGTTCACCAGTTGATCGAGCAGTTTGTCGAAGCTCTTTCGAGCTGCCTGATAGCACTTTAGGTTCAAAGACAATGCTGTGTCGTAGGAATCGATTACAACTGACTCTTGGACGGCGATTCGTCCAGCATCAACGGCAGCAGTCACCGTATGCCAAGAAACAGCGTAATCGGTTTCTTGGGCTATGAGGGCCCACGAAGTGGCGTTAGTTCCGGCATAACGTGGCAGAGGGCTGTCGTGATAATTGAAAGCTCCTTTGCGCACGCGCTCGATCACGTTGGTAGAGAGTATAAATGGATTGACCACGGAAAAGAGCCAATCGATCGAACCCTCCGCCAATTCTGCCTCCAGCGATTCTATGGAACCCAAGCAATCGACGCCCTCCTCAATCACCCAGGTCTTGAAGACGTCATCCGTACAAACGACTGAACGAACTTCAAAACCAGCCGAGCGAATTTTCTCGGCGCAATAAATGGCAAGCGTTGTGCCTCCTATCAGGACACATGATTCCGGTTGTTTCGAACCGTTCAAGCTCTTCAATGTATTCTTCTTAGTTCTGACGTCATCATCTTCGTCGTCTTCAAAGTTGGACTCTGATTGCTCAAGTATCTCCATTTCCAATGCGCCAAGGATTACTAAACGTAGGAAATCATTCGATGAACAGACAAACGTCATTTTTTTAAGAGAATTGGACAAAAAATTGATACAGTGAGGTTTCGAATGATCTCTTGATTGCCCGCTGAACAGGAAAACTACAAATATGAAATACGTAAACGGTAAATTTCGTCGTTATTTTTATTTCGCCTCGGAAAAGCCAATGGCATTTGCCTTCTCACTGGTTACCTCGGTGTATCGTTGATCGCAAAAGCTTTCGTGATTTTCGTAGTGGCGGGTGTTGCGAGTCCGCCGTTACTCGCAAGTGGCGCTTCTCGAACACATATTTCCTGACAAAGCTTGATATTTATCGTCTCGGCGGTGAGGCAACCGCTGCCGCCACACCGCTCTCCTCGCTTTTTCATAATCTCGTACTTTCCCATAAACTGGACGGCTTCGCCATCGGCTTTCCTCCGAAGCATAAAATAGTCGACGGCGATCAGTGAAACACGACGGAAAAATATTAAGTTTTCACGAATATGCAATAAAAAAAGATCGTTTTAAATTTGCTCTTTTGTAACCCAAACAAACCCAAACAAAGGGAACGTTATTTTTCTCCCAACGAAGGAATGAGAGACTCTTTGTCAATTTTTTATCCGTGCTAGATATGTATTTAGTGTCTGATTTCCTTTCACGATATTATTAAAAAATCATCTTGGTCGATCTCGTGGAGTAAAAATAAAAATCGTCATTTTTTATTTTTATAAACTTTTGTAATCAATTAAACAATTATTAAAAGTGAAATATCGAAATTTAAAAAATTTAAATCTTTATTTACGGTTATTAATTATTTTTCATACTCTTTGAATTAATTGAACATTTTTAGAAGTAGAAAATTGATATTTGAATAATGTAAATCTCTATACACAGTTTTTATTTTTATTTCTTTAATTCTTTTAATTAATGATAAAATTATTAGAAATGGAAAAATATTATTCGAAAAATTGAAATCTTTATTCGCAATGATTATGTATTTTTCAAAACACTTTGAATTAATTAAACAAATTAATTATTTTTTCATTTATTTATTTTCATCGTTATCAAAAAATCCTATATGGCAGAATTGTCGCAATTGGTGAAATGAAAATCCAACCGAACGTTCGGACGAATTTCGTAGGTGAAATCTACCGAAGGAAATTTGGAAAAGGAGAAAGCAAAAAATAATTTTGGCTGTATCCCAACGATGCAAACTTCGGCTCCTTCACTTTCTATGGTGTTTTTAAAACTATTTTTATGATGATCCAAAGACTGGTCGATCTTTGATGCGCATGGCAAGTTCCCATTCTCCCTAGGATTCCGATCCACGTACTCTCGCGCCCCAAAAAGACAACGGGCTATGATATTGCTTTTGAATTCTCGAAGGAAACGAGGGGCATTGTAACGCACCTGTTACCGTACGAACGAGCTTTCGCGAGCCTGCCAAGTTTCCATGTACTGGAGAGCTGGAAAAACTGAACTCTTTTTTTAGCAATGTACATTGCAAAAAAAAAAAGAACAGTCTACGAGACGATCATACTGAATTTCGAGTCTATGGAAATCTGTGGGTATTCTCTTTCCTGGCTTTGGAAGCACCGGAAGTGTTCCATCTTCGTCGAATTTTGCTTTGTTGGATTATCCGCTTCTACGATAACGCCAGGATGAATTTATGAGTTTTCATTTCTAATAAGATATCAATTATTTTTAATTTAAAAAATTTCTAAATTATTGTTTAATTAATTTTTATTAGACTTTCGTTGTTCATTGGCTTTTTTGTTTGTTGCAACGAACCCAAACAAAATAAAAAAAACATCACAAATCCACCCAAGCGCATCACCAACCAAAACAAACCCAAACAAACCCAGACAAGCCTAAACAACATCCGTTATAAAACCAAACAAAGAAATCCATCGTAAACCCAAACGTCATCACCAAACAACCGACGAACCGAAAAAAAAGAAATAACCAATTTCATCAGGAACGTAAAAGAATCGAAAATCATCGAACAGAAAATCCTGAGGAAACATTGGGCCATTGGAAAGGCGCGATTCCGGTGATTCGATTATCGGCTGTGGTTTGGCGAGAGCCCACAAAGGGTTGTTATTATATACGGGGCCGTATACGGCGCGACACTTCGACATCCTGGCGCAAGGCGCGTTCGTGCTGACACATTTAAATGTGTCCGTAACCCTTTCGCCCTCCTTGCGCCTCCCTCCCCGCAACCTGTCGCCCACCCCCCCCTCCCCTCTTCCCCTGCTACGTCTGTCGCTTCCTTTCTCTTTCACTGTTCCTCCAGACCCGGTCGTTCTCGAAGAGCTGAGGGAAGTAATCTCGTGATCCGGTTGCCCTTGCTTTGCCTGCGGTAAATTCTCGGACGATACACCTCCTCGCCGGTACATCGTCCCTTCCACGGCCCTCGAATTTCGCATCAAAAGCTAACATCCCTGCGATCTAGGAATCCTTATTTTCTCCATCCGCTCGAGAAAATAGGAATCCTTATTTTCACCATCCGCTGGAGAAAATAAGGATTCCTCCAAAATAACAATTTTTTTTTTGACAATTTTTTTGTTGGCAATTTTTTTTTTGACAATTTTTTTTTGATAATTTTTTTTTTTTTTTTTTTTCTTCATTTTGTTCTAACGATTATATCAGTTTATCGATTTCCAATGTTTTTTTAAAATATACACCGTCCAGTAGATTTTATTTTTCGGTAAACACGTATGGTCACTCGTATAACTCTGACGAATATTAAGGTAGCAGTAACGGATTGACCAATCAACAATATTTCTATAGTTTTGTATGTTTGGACACAGAAAGATACAATAAATTTGAGCATAATAATATTCATCGTAAGAAAACAATTATTCGAGCAGTGCTGATAATAAAAGTGTTCGATTAATATTATCAAAAGTACAGTACTAAAATAGCAATCAGCTTTACTCGAGTGATCTTACCAACCGCCACTTCATAAAACTGTTCCCGAAAACATTAAGAACGTCGTTTGTTCAACGACAGTGTAAATGTGTGCAGTGATTATTTGTCGACCAGCAAATGCAAAAATTAATCGATTCGATCGATAATATCTGCTCGAAATATTCGGTAGCTTAGATTTTTTATCGAACGGATGGAATACTCTAAGCTTTTTGCATAATTTGGATCTAATCGCAAATTATCAATTTTTCCGTTCGATAGATCGATCCCCAACTTTTTTTTCTAAATGTTGTGTTTTTGATACGTTGTTTTAATGAATTCATTACTGGCGTATTTTTTCGGTAAGATGTGCTGAATTTTTACGATCGTAATTCTGAATTGCTATATTACTGTATTTAAAAAAAAATCAATATTGTTTATAATTCTGAATTGCTATATTACTGTATATTTAAAAAATCAATTTTGTTTATAACGAGGAAGTTCATGCACGTACTATCTTAATTGATAGTTCTGTAGGCACGGATTTTTTTTTTTTTTGTTTTTATTTTTTAATGGTCCCGAGGTTGTCCCATCCAAATTTCGTAAGAACGTTGCAACGCTCCCCGAGGATACTCGACGAAACTCGTCAACGAGAACTCGTCACGGAAACGTCTCGTACGTCAAGCGTGTTTGGCGGGTCTATAGCCACGTTTGCTTATCAACCCGACTAGTCGTCACTCGACACGAAACAAGCAAGTAAGCTCGAAATAAAAAACTGACTTCTAAAAAAAAGTACACTGAAAAGTAAGGAACGATTAAACTAATTACTCGACGTTTTTCCGGTAACGAAACGCGAGAGACTCGAAAAATTGATTTCAACGACTTTTGAAAAACATATTCTTGGCCCTGTAGAAAAATGTTTTTTTTTTTTTTGGTCGACTTGAATTTTTTAATCGTTGTGCGCCCGAACGGCAATCTCGAAATCTCGGGTAAATTTAAGCCGTATTACGTAAGAACTTTGCAAACGACAATTTGTTGAGTGATGTTTGATGGAAACGGACTAACAGGCTTACACGATCACTCGTCATTCAATTAATTCCGCGTTAATAACCGATCAATCGAATTACCGCTTGATAATTGAAATCATTCGTTCTTGACGTCGGTGCCGAGCCAAATTAAACGTATTTGGCGTTGATCGCGTTGATCACGAGTCCAGCCCGAGCGAGTGTTTCCCGTTTCGAACCGAGATCGAGCAGCACTTGAAAAACTAATGGTTTTTTATAATTCAGCGACAATAAAAATCGGTCGATAATTAAGAAAAGCGTGTTAAATAATTCATTATTGAATCATCGTTGTCGTCCGTTTCATCGTTTTTTATTTATTTATTTATTTTCCAGACTACTTTATTTTTTATTTTTTCATGTCTGGCAGATCGCGGTATTAAAAATTCGCCGGATTCCTGAGCGAGCGTAAATACGTGCGAGGCTGCCGAGCGATTAACGGCCCTCGAAGCATAATGCGCGTTAAAACAGGGCTGGATTTAACGCGTCGAAGACCCGGGCCAGACGACCGAGCAGCCATCGCCTCCTATGATGAAGATACGTGGGGGATCCTGGCTCCGCGAATTTAACGGAATATATCGAAAAAAAGAACCAAAAAAGATGAGATTTAAAAAAAAAGGCTATGAGAGTGGGATTACACCCAGCGAAGGAATGGGAGACTCTTATCAATTTTGTATCCGTGGTAAATACGTATTTATCTCCTGACGTGCTCTCACGCAATTATAAATAAACGTCTCGGTCGTTCTTATTTATTGAAAATTTGAATCTTCACTTATAATTCTTATTTATTTTTCAAAACTCTTTGAATTAATTAAAAAAATTATAAAAACTGGAAAATCAAAATTCAAAAAATAATTTTTATTAATTTTTCGAGATTTAAATTAATTAGAAAACTGAAGGAAATTATAAATCTTCGTATGCAACGATTGATCGAAATATAACAATAAATTCTTAAAAGAATGACGAACGTTTTTGCAAAACGTATAAACGATAAATTGAAGCAAGTTTATTCCATAAGCTGAACCGTTGTGTTATCATTTTTACGAAGTTCCCTAGTACTTTGAATAAATTCAAAAATTGAGAAAATTTACAAACTGAATTTCGAAGAGATTCAGTTAAATCGAGTATCGATTAATTAAAAGTATACAAACGGTGTTGATATCAACCGGATACGAGCGTTTAAAAACAAAATCCCGATAATTTATGTAACCTCAATCATTTCGTGGAAATTTCTTTTTTTTAATTTGCTCATCACCTCGAAGCTCGATAACGAAAAATATTTCTTTCCCAATCCGAATTTGTAGAGTTTCGTGCGATATAGTGCAAAGTTCATATTGATCGAAAATCTCACGAACCGGTTCGATGAGATTAGGTTAGTAACGTGCATGAACTTCCTCATTGGAAACAAAAGTAATTTTTTTTGTATACCGTAATATAGCTATTTAGAATTACGTCCGCGAAAATCCAGCATATCTTACCGAGGAAACACGACATTAATTAATTCATTAAATAAATGCATCTAACACACAAAGTTTGTGAAATACGTGCGGATCGATATTTCGAGCGGAAATATTAATAGTTTGCGATCGGATACAAACCGGATATTTCAAGCAGATATTATCGATCGAATCGATTAATTTTTGCATTTGCTGGTCGACAAATAATCACTGCACACGTTTACACTGTCGTTGAACAAACGACGTTCGTTATTGTTTTCGAGACTAGCTTTATGGAATGGCGGTTGGTAAGACCACTTGAGTCAAGCCGATTACTATTTTAGTACTTCATTTTTGATAATAATAATTGACCACGATTATAACCAACACCTCTCGAACGATTATTTTCTCATGATGAATATTACAATGCTTAAATGTATCGTATTTTTCAATATTCAGACTCGAAAAGTTATAGATATACCGTTGACCAGTAAATCCGCCGGTACAACCTTACCGACGAAAAATGGTCATTCGACACGCAAGCCGAAAAGTGGAGATCGAATGTCGAGCGAGCGAGAGCCAAGTGCTCATCGGGAAACGTCAACCCCTCCGCAAGTGTCAAATAGCCGCGTTGCGTAACGCAAAGAGACATAACCTCTAAAACCCGAGTTCCACGAGCCCGTGTAAAAACAAACAAAAAAAAAGTCGCAAACGCTTCACCATCGTTTCTCCGTTCCGTTTCTAACCTCAATTTCCATAATCATCCCTACTCGATCGCCCTCCGCCGAACTCGGTTTCGATCGAGCGTTGAAAATTGCCGATACGCACAATCGTGCGAGGTCCAAACCTAAGTGGGAGGCGACTCGATCTTTCAACGCGATCCGGCGTTCCTCGCGTGTGTACTATTTATCGTCTCTCCCCGCGCATCGCCGAGCCGCCCCTCTCTCGCTCCCGTCTTTTTTTCTTTTTCCATCGGCCCCGAATAAGCGAACACACCGACAATATCGATCGCATCAATCCGCAATTCTGTCAAGCTGCGAGAAAGAGAGAGAGAGAGAGGGAGAGCTAGATGGAGAAAGAGAGTGGAAAACGTACACCCGCGAGAAATGGGCGTGCTCCCGAGCAGGGCAAAAGCAGCCGGAGCTGCCGAGAATCGCTTTTTTTACGTTTTTTTT
>JAPYZI010001972.1:0-35506 GCA_030523105.1 Ophioninae sp. A BG-2022a | reverse complement strand
AATCCACACGTACATAAACACACACGCGCCCTGCTCAGCGCTTGGCAATTGTCCTGCCACGATTCTTCGCCCGAAAAGTCGAGACATCGCGGCCGAATTTGCGTGCGGGGCGCGCCATCCGTCGGTAGCTACTCGCAGCGCAAAACGCCAAAATCGTCATTACCGACGTAACGAGGTGCTGCGTCGAAAGTTTCCAGCGCGTTCGTCATTCCCTTAAGTTTAGAGAATGATAGTAAAAAGCAAAAACAAAAAAAAAAACAACAAACAAAAATATTCGAATAAAAGTCGATCAGGAATAATATTTTCGAAATGTAGAAGATTGGGAATAAAAGGGACGTAATTTTTCAATTTCGAAGTGGAATTCCGCTTTAAGTTTAGAGATTGATATCAAAAAGCAAAAACAACAAAAAACAAACAAAAACAAAGTCGATCAGGAATAAAATTTTCGAAATGTAGAAGATTGGGAATAAAAGGGAAGTAATTTTTGTTTGAACGGCGCAAACTTCAGGATCATCAGCGACGCCAGTCTTCCGGCATGTTTCCTTCCGGGTGCCGGGAAACTTGAATAATTACGGAGGCTCATCAGTCAATCGGAAGCGCACCAGGACCCTTAGCGCGACATTTTTTCCGCGTCGTCGAATTTCCAAGTTATCTTTTGCAATATTTATTGTCACAAAGGATACGTTCGGGGCGAGAAAGAAAAGGAGGGTAAAAAAGAAAAACACGGTGCTCCGGTTGGCTGTGTTGTGTCGGTCGTTATTGATCGCGTGAGACTGCATTCGTGTCGTTGTTGTTGTTGTGTACTCGCTTCGTATGTATTCACGCTTGTTCTTCCCACTCGAGTCGCGCATCCATCGCGGCGTGAGTCTCCATAGAGAACTTTGCACTTTGAAGCGAATGCGGGTTGTAAGCGTCCCTGCCTAGCTCCCACTACGGAGTATCGCGAGTCAATGCTAACACGCGCGCACTTCGTACCAACGAAGAAAAGTCATATTGAAGATATTCGACTTCGAAGATTATTCGAAGAATTAGCTGTCGAAACGAGTTTCCCTTGAAACAAAACTTGCACCGTCAGAAATGTCTTCGTATTAGGATCAGTGTGAAGAGTTTGTTTGAATTTGTTTGGGTTTAAGATTGGTCACAAGAGAACTGTCGTATTTAATAATCAATTTATTTGAAAAGTTGAGCTGAATTTGTTTGGGTTTTAAATAGGTCACGAGAACTGTCCTTTTCAATAATTAAATTATTTGAACATTTGATCTTGACTGATGATTTGGGTTTGTTTGGGTTTAATAAAGGCCATAAAAAAACCCCAAAAGTAAGAACCCAAAATTCGCAAAATCATTTCATTTTTTGAACCTGTTTTTTTTTCGTGCAGAAACGAAACAAACTTCGTTTCAATTACCCTTGAACGAAAGTTGAAATTTGATTATTTTGATACTAAATTAACTTAATTTTAGTTGACGCGAAGTTTGCTTGGATTGTGCGAAAAAGACCTCCGAAGATCGATTTAGTATGTAACATAACCAACAAACGCGTTAATCCATGTCCGCCGGTGCATCAGAGTTTTACACGATCCGGCAGCAAAGCGGACTTGGAACGCACAAGGGATTCGATCGATATACGACATGCACGCACTACCACAGTATGCACCGAATCTACCTACTTCCGCCTCGCGCTTGTTTTTTTTTTCCCGTCGTTGCGCAACTTCCGCCGTCGCGGCGTCAAGTTACGTCGTCGTAAACATTGAATACGTTTTTTTCCCCCTGCGCGAGTATGAATACTCTTTTCCTTCCTCGTACAAGGGACACCTCAATTCTCATTACGCACGATGCACCGGACTTGTCCCGCTCGTTTCAAGGTGACACGAGAAGCGTCAGTTCCGAATGTACGAGGGGGGCGATCAATGGCGACGATGAGACCGAGCTCAGTCGGTAACATTTATTAACAGTCGGTAACGGGGAAATTTCAAAACGAGACCCTTTCGTGAAATTCGTTTCCTGATTTTTAAAGAATTACGTTCGAAAATACGTAAATTAGATTTCCGGACGACTTAGAATTGACCATGACAAAGAAATCATAGCTTTCGATTTCATACCGACTGAGAAATGCCAACAGGCGAGTAAAATGGACTCGAGGTAGTACTAGCGGATGGACTAGTCAACAGTATATCCATAATATGTTGAGTCTGAAAATAGATCGATACCCATAAGTTTAAGCATAATAATATTCATCTCAAATAAATAATTATTCGAGAAGCGTTGGTAATAAACGTGTTTAACGTGAGTGTACACGTGTTTAGTGGCTCTGTAATAATGTCCAAACCAGCAAAGGCAAAAATTAATCGCTTCGATCGATAATATCCGCTTTAAACGTCCGGTAGCCTATATTTTTTACGAAATCGCGACAGTTTCGTTGACATTGTCCGTTTTTAGCATAGTTTGTATCTAATCGCCAACTATTAATATTTCCGTTTCAAAGATCTATCTGCACGAATTTCCCAAGTGTTGTGTTTAAAAAGTATTAATTTCACGAATTAATTACCGTCGTATTTCCTCGGTAAGCTATGCTGAATTTTCGCTGACGTAATTCTGAATTTCTGTATTACAGGATACAAAAAGATCAATTTTGTTTCTAATGAGTAAGTTCACGCACGTACTACCTCAACTTCATTCAACAAAAGCTCAAGTGTACCAATAGCAAAAAATCATATTATTTTTTTTTTTTCGTCGCGCAAAAAAACCTACGTTAGTTCTCCGAGCCCGATAAGGAGCAAGGACGCTCGTTCCCTTTCCGAGGTTTTGCTCTTGCGTCGATGCAGTCGAATGAAAAATAGCGGTCCCGATACGAAGAAGGTCAAGGTCGCGAATCGTCGCGAAAAGCTCCCCTCGCATCGCTTGTGTGCGAAACGAGAGCCGCGTACGCGAATACCCAATGCGTATACAGGGTTAACGATATTCTCGATGCCCCCATCAGGCAATTAACGGTCCCCCGCTGATATCGTATTTGGCGAACCGCTAATTGATAGCTAATAAATGGATGCAGGTACGTGGTCGCGACGCAAATTATTAGGTGTAGTAAAAAGTAATCCATTATTTTTTCAACAGATGGCTCGAGTTTTCCGTATCTCGCGTCATATTAGCCCGATCGGGTTCCGCTAAATGGCTTTGGAAATATAAAATTTCGTACTTAAGTATATATATATATATAAGAAATATCGACCAGAAAATTCGACCAAATTCGTGATTCGTCCAGAAAATAATGGATTTATTTTTACTACAGCTAATATTACGAGCGACGATGCGCCTCGAGTTTTTATTTTCTTGTTTATTATTTCGATGCTATTTATACGTCCACAAGTGCAGCACGCATGCTCGGTGCACATTATTTTCATTCAGTCGCGCTTTACTATCCCCGTTGATTATAATGCGAAGCAAAAAAAGGTAGAAACGTCAAAAAGATGCAACGCGATTCGATTAGCAAAACGTGACGTGTGATGATCAATCGAAGGTTAAGGGTGACGCTAGAGTTCCCATCGTTCAAACGTAACGAAAAATAACGATTTTTCAAATCTTTCGCTATTTATTTCGGTCCATTGAAATGAAGGAGATAATTGACCCACTTTTTAATGGTTTTTTGTTTTTGTTTTAGAAACTATTTTCGGTGATTGACTCCGTTGCGAGCAAACGATATTTCCAGACCATAATTAAACTTAAGATTACAATGGAAATGTTGCTCGAACTATAAACGAGAATCGACCTTTTTTTTTCAAACTTCGATGCCCAGTTTTCTTTCTTCATATTTCTGTTTCATTAGTTGCGAAGTAGAACGATTTTCCCTTGAAAAAATCTGAGAGAATAAAAGATTTTTAAAAAAGATCTTAACTTCACAAATAATCGAAACAAATATCGATGGAGATATTTTAATATTTGCGATCAAGCTACTCATCAAATTCTCCCGAGTTTCCAAACGCAGAGCTCGATCGTTCTTTTAGGTTAAAAACGTCGTATCCTAAAAATCTCGATCGAACAATATCATTTGTCTCTTATGCACCCACAATGGACACGGTACAGTTTCTCCTTCGACTTAGCCGAGCAGTTTGAAGTTTAAAAAATGACCACTATATTTCCCCGTTCATCCAATTCACATTTGGTAAGATTGCGCGAATGCTCGCGAAGTACGGTGCTTCACGCGGTTTTCGTTCCGATCGGCATTAATCATACCAAGTGTAGAAACGTCGAAGAACCGGAAGAGAAGAAAAAGAATAACGTTTACGACAGTCGCGACGGAGGGCCGCGGAGTGGCGCTGAAGTGCCGTCAGGGGAATAGAGGGCGAGGGGCGCGTCAGAGAGCACAGCGGTGTCGCGACGTTGGTGGCGACACAGCGCGACGTACGGTTGCCAGACAGCCGACCAACCCCCCTACTTCTCTCTCGTTCTCCCTTCCCTCGCCGTCACTCCTAGCGTTCAGATCAATAATGTCCGATCGTGAACTAAACTCCGGAGCTCGTCGCAATCACCGAGAGTTTCGCCACTTCTCCGCGCTCTCTTATACGCCGCATGCACAATAATTATAACAACAACCGCGACACTCGCTCGTTGAGCGACGAAGAATATCGACGAGCTTTAAGAGTTCGCCGGTAGAGCGAGCCGCTAACGAAATTGATCTTCCGTGTTGTGCATCTCGAGAATTTTCACGAGCTTAGCGATTATGGCCCAGCTCGTGAAAACTCAAGGCTACTCGAAAGAGGGGAGGGGGAGGGAGAAATCCCTCTCGATCTTCCTCGACCTCACACCATCAAATTTTACGAGCAGGTGTCCCGTTCCGGATCCAGACTAATTTATACTCCGACTGGCGTTCCCGCCTGCTTCGGGGGTTTGATTCAATAATCACGCGCATCCCAGAAACAACAATGCGTAGAAGAAACGCTTTCTTCAGTGTTCGTTATTACGGTTTTATCCGGTAAAATTACTTTTGGTTGGTAATGTACCGACGGTCAGTAACTGGGTCGACAACTCCATTTTTTAGCTACATCACTGTAAATACTGATCCGCTTGTACCGAGGGTATCGTATGATTTGACAGTCGTTTTGCAATGTCATTTCTGCAGAATCGCCTTGAATTTTTGGTTTTGCCGAATCTTTCCTGGCATTCGCTGAACTACTTTCCATTCAATTGAAAACCGCCTTCCTCTAAAGAGGACGCCTCGAGAACGCTCGTTTCCCCAGGTTCTTCAGACGAAGAATTTTTAGTCGTGTATTTTCGAGATTCATTTTTCGGATTAACCAGGATCAAGATTCGTCAACGCGAGCGAAAATGAACTTTCCCATGACTGTAAAATGGCGTTCGTCCGAATATTGAAAATTCACGTTTCTTCATTTAATTTTTTTAGCCATTGAGAAACAAACACACCAGCCATGGCAGAAACTATTTTTCACAAACCGCATTCTTTCTATTACATACGTCGTGTGAAAAGGCAAGTCGGAAGTGGGCTCGAGAGTAGTCCACTCGTGAAGGAAAGCTTGGAAGTCTTAACGAGTGTTCCGGTTGACACATTGCCTTAAATCTCGGAGTATACACGTAATAACGCGTACCTCAGGAGCGGCCGGGAATGAATGATGATCAAACGTGAACGTGGCAGCGCCGATGTCGGGGCACGCAACCTCTCCCTCTATTCGCCGGCCCTTACCCCCTCCCGGTGGACAAAAGCGAACCGCGTCGGTGCTGCCACTGGCCGTTTCCCCGTGTACGTTAGGTACCTTCCCGTGTGTGTATGAGGTTCGCGCCGGCGCAGGGGCGCGGGAGGGGGTGAGACGAGCCCCACGATGGCCTAACGGAGAGGGGGGAGGAGGAACGCTCGCGGGAATAGCACACCACAGTGAGGCTAGCGCGCGAGCGTACGCTTCGCCTATTCCGCGCTAGCGAAATAGCTCCGTACAGACTGTCCGTGTTCTTCGTGGGCTCGAAGCGTAAGTTTCCCTTCGTTCCATCTGGTCTTTCCTCTTTGCCGGACTGAGAGAAAAAAAACGGAAAAGAACGCGATTTACGAATATTAAAAAGAAAGCTTCGGGAATAACAGTGTGTGGTGTACGCGTGAATAATGCGAGAAGTCGGTCTTCGAATATCAAAATACCGCGTCATTCGATCCCAAATAGTGTAACGTTACTCCCGTGTTCTCTTTACGTTCTCTCTCTCTCTCGCTTTCGCGCGAGAAGAAAAAACGGCGAATGCTCGTCGACGCGGAGAGCCGAGAATGAGGAGAAAATAAAAATAACGTCCGCGTTCGAGGCTGTGGTGCAATGTACTTACTACCGTAGTAGTTTTCTCGCTCCCTATACGTCTCTCTCTCTCTCTCCGTTTTCTTTCTCTCTCTCTCGCGAGCACCGTTCAACGACGTAACGAGCCGCCGCTAGGATCACGGTGTTGTGTCCCCCCCATTGAACGTCGTACGATTATTCGTGAAATAGTTTCTCAACGTATTCTAGGTATACACTCTAACGAGACACGTATATACCGAAAATGTGGTGTGCGCGTGTCCACGCAAAGTTTTGAAACGTCGCATGAATAACTTCCGTGTTTGGGTTCGCGAGATCGGGATTTTCGTATGCACTTGACGGCTTGCGCGTTATCTAACTCTCCTCTAACTTGTATCCCTTCTTCGTCTTTGCCTTACGATATCGGACTCTTTATCGTACCGCGTCTCGTTCTATCTGTGAATTCCGGTAAAAATGGCGTGTGGAAAAGACCGATCCGGGCTCTTTATTTGTATCGAATCTATGATCCCCCTCTCCCGCCCCTTCTCTTGTGTGCACGCGAGATTCTCGTCTCTACGCTGAATGCGCGCAGTTCTTTTTCGCCGTCTCTTTCTTCCACTTGGCGTACACGTACGTGTGCGCACTCGCTCGCGCGTGCGAAAGGAGCATTGCAGAGGGGCGTGGGGTGAGGAGGGGAGAAAATCTTGCCGGGCGAGGGAGGCTCGATTGCGCGATAAATCTGCTCGCGCACGATCTTCGCGATACAATTCTTCGGGAATCCCTTTTTCTAATATTTTTCACTGAAACGAATATTTTTTTCTCTCCTCTAACTTTGCTAATGCTCGGTCGAGTCCTCGCGTTCTGCAACGCAAAGTTGTATCGGTTGACCTTTCGCGACACCTAACGCGCGTGACGAAGCACGATTGGTTGGTGGTGGGGATGCGCGCGCAGAGGGCGCCGCGATCGCGATCCTCGTATTTGCGGTGCACGGAACGAAGCTTGGCAAGTACGTTCGGAACGGGGAATTCGTGTTTTTTTTCTCCTGTTAAAATGGTATATAGCACCAACAGAAAATGTTACGCTCTCGTGTGTACGCGCCTGTGTGTATGTGCATTCGTATTTGCGTTCCGTACGGTTAACACGTAGTGGATCGCTAGGCGAAAGAAAGAGGAAGAAAAAGCGTGCTCGCGCGCGCGTGCGCGTGTCTGTGTGTGTCCGAGATACTTCGAACGTCCCGGCGAAACGACTATCCGTCCCCCTCCCCCCTCGGACTTTATGTTTTTTTTCTATGTGTGCGTTTCTACGTGTGCGAATAGGATTTTTTTTCGATGTGCAGGATAATCTGTATTGCATAATCGTCCGGAATGATTCATGACAAAGGAGAGGCGCGGAAAAAAAATATCGCGTAAACGCGCTCCTTTCGCCGATGCGATAGGAGCCCCGAGAATTAGGAGTCTATCGGGGACACGGGGCAACTTTGCGTTTCTCATCGCATCGTAACACCCGCTTCAACCAGGATATCAAACGATCGAGATTACTATCTTATCTCGAAGATTATTTCGGGACACCGCGCAGTACTTCCCGTTCACTAATGGCGCTCTTATAAGTTAGTAGGCCAATCGTGCCGGAGTTACACACTCTCTTCATCTTTGTCGTTTCTCCCAATACTTTTTATCAAATTCCTACCGAAGTTCAGCTTTCGATACTCCGCTGGTTAGTTCTTCGAAGTTACGCTTATAATTCGGCATAAAAAAACCTTTTCTATCGAACTCGTTGCAAAACCTTCGAGGTTATTACTGGGGCCAACAGACCTGAAGTTTTATGACGAAAATCACAATTTTTGGTCCTGAAGAAATCTTGAACGATTTTTATCAAACTGATGCGTTTTTATTAAAAGGAAAATGGATTTTTTCTTTATTTCGGTTTCTTTGATATTTAGGTTATAAAAGATCGACAGCCGCTTTGTGTTGATTTATAGACTTGTTTGTGCAAGGTTTGTTTGGGTTTGTTTGGGTTACCAAGGGCTGAGTTATCTATATATTTCTTCAATTGGTTCAGGGCTGTATCTTTTCCACCGAAATACTCAATTCCAGCTCCAATTTCAGTTTTTTGCATTCGCATTGAAATACAGCAAATCGACAACTTTGAAAATGTATTTGAAAAATAATTGAGCATTGCGACTATATAGATTTATTTTCATACCATCCTCATTTATAGCTATGGCCGAGAACTTTCCAAACAGCGCTCGTTAGTTGGTCTAAACAGTTTTTCCGACAACCATTTACCATGTCCTGGAATTAAAATTTCTGCTGCAATTATCGAGCTGCCCGTGAATAGCTCAGTTCGTCGTATTGAAATTTGCGCCGTGTTTACGCAATAAGGATATTTTTCTTCACTTTTATTATCTCGTTATCTTTATGCCTATGCAAAAACTTTTCTGTGCCAATAAAAATGGCAAAAGTATAATGCGTGTACTTCTGCTATGTATAATATAATTTGCTATATTTCGAATGGCAATTCATTTGGTATTCGTTATGATCCAAGATTTATAAACGTTCAAGAAAGTGCCGTTATACTTTTTTTTGTGCAACAATAGTATTAGTTACAATTTGGCGTAGCCAGGTATCAAGAAAAATAAGAAATCACTAAGAAGCTCTTAAGATTTAATTTCCGTCTGCAAATGTTTATCCTGACAAAAAATAAAAGTGCAGTTTTCTCAAAGGGCCACTGTTACTTTTCAATGATTGATGTCAGCATTTTTAATTAGTTTTTTTCTTTAATTGCAGATCTTGGTTTCTATGCATTGCCTGCCAAAGAAGAACTGAGCCCAATGTTTCCACACAATTCTAGTTCACATGAGATTTCTACCGAAACAAATGCCTTCGTACAAAATTCCAAGGTGAGTACCGTGTACTTGAAATCTTATTAGAGTTGTCGATTCTCATTCGTCGTTCAATTTTCCCAGTCATCTCCCGGTTTCCGATAGATACTTCCTGGATCCCTAGAAGAGTTAATGTACGGAAGAAAAGAGAAAAGTGTCTTCCAGAATCCTCCGTAGAAAGGAATGTTCTAAAATCACCCAGAAATTCTTCAGTACAGAAAATCCCTAGCTAATTTTCCTGGCGAAGTTAGTCGAACTTTGCAGACTTGGTCTTCGTTACTTTTTTTTCATTGTACTGATCTGTTTGTTTTCTTAATTTTCCAGGGGGATGTAGTAGTATTAGAGGGAAGCAGTCTGAGTGGGGCGCGGGAGGGGGAACGACCAGAGCATGCTAGGTACTGTGATATCGAATTCATAAACAGCAGCATGATGGCAGCACCTATCAGCCACCCCAAAGCTACCGCCGCCAATGACTTCTTAACCGTCCTGCCACGCCAATCTGGTGAGTCCAATCGACACCGAACTTTTCTTCCCTCCGATCACCTTCTCGACTCTTCGCTCGCAACCTTTCTTCGACTTCCAATGAAATCACCCAACCTGGAGAACACCCAATGGAAAGTTTAAAAACTCATTCCCTGAACCTTAACGGAATCAGACGATCGCGAACCCATTGCAAAACGTCGAGGCAAGAAGAAACGGTTTGCGTTTTTCGTCAATTGACTAATAGACTTGAACCCGCGTTTCTTATAAATCAAATTTTAATAAAAGAAGTCAATTAAAGAAATTCTTTTTCGACTTGAGGTGCCTAAAGCGAATATCTATTTTTCGGCGTTTCCACGTTAACGTAACCTCTGAAAAGTGTCAAGGAATTCGATGGATGAGAATAAAGATTACAGTTGTCTCCACAAGAGTTTGACGTGAAAACACTCGTCGCACATCCTATCTAGTTTTATCAACAGTTTAATCAAGTTTTAAGAATATCTTCAATCACCAACAATCGAAAAGATACAACCAAAAAAACTATAATTAATCATAATCAACAATAAACAAAAAAAAACAAAAAGAATTGAATATCCCTTTGGAGAGAACACTTGGGTGGAGATGGAAATGACGAGCTATCGCGAAAGTTCACGGAATTCCCGAGGAGCATAAAGCTATTCCCGGTGCCTGCCGATAAGATAAACCGCCGTCGAAGTACGACTGATAAAAGAAGTATGCTTCAAAAGTAGCAAAAACGAGCCAAACCGAAAATCGTACAAACGACAACTTCTAAATAAAGAAGAATAGAAAAACGGTGTTTTCCTGTCCCTGTCCTCCCCCCTCCCCCACCCCTCTTCGCCACTTGCCCGCTTTGGCGCTCTTTCCTCATTCCCGAGGAAGAGTTTGAGAGAATGTTGACTCGGAAGCGAAGTAACGATGAAACTGTTGGGATTTCAGGTGAGCTCAGCTTCGCCGGTGTAGGCGAGGCCTGCCAGTCAGTGGCAAAAGAAACCACAAAAAACCCAACAAATCACCTTCTAACCTACGATAATAATAATAAAGTAAATAACCACAACAATGCAGAACATAATCATCAGAAGTACAGAAAGCAAAAAACACCGGGCTCGCTGTTTGGTCAGCAGCTAGGCAGCTCCGCCGTAACGTCTAAGTCTACGTGTAAGCCGTTAAGTGATAATAAGGATAGCTTTAGCGACGTAAGCGTTAGGGTACTAAAAGTAAGTGTACGCTTAGTTTTAAAGGGTGATGATGAGAGAAGAGGAGGAGGAGGAGGGTGGGACGCGCGGAGCCCCGCTGGGGTACCTAGCCTAGTTAGGATACCCAAGTCTGAACGCCCCCAGCGGCAGTCGCGTCTCGCCAACATTGTCGACAATTACTCCTTACTAGGGTCCCGCCTTGACCACGGCGAAAACAATAAATTTAAGGCTAACCTTAGTCTCGTAAGTAATAATAATTATTGTAATAATAACTCAAAGTCTGTGATATTGCTCAGCTCAACCAGTCACGGTGACAACTATCTCCTGGCCGAATTTGGCCTCGCTGGCGTAGACGCCGAAAACCCGATTAATCTAGTTGTTGATCATTGCGACGAGAACGACAGAGACGAACGCGACGTCAACGACGATGATCACCGCCATTATCATCATCGTCATCAGCATCGCGACAACCGCATAACCACCACCACCACCACCACCACCACCACCACCACCACCATCAGCAGCAGCATCAGCATCAGCAACGGAAACAGCAACAACGAGAACGGTACGAGTTCGATCGTACATCCGTTAGCGACTAATTGCGGGATTGACGAAACGATGCTCCCGAAGGAATCGACGTCATCGTCAACGACGTTGCTCGCGTCCCCGTCGCCGAAAAGCGCTAATCACGAAGGCAGGATGTACGTTAAATCGTACGTGAAAACAACGATGAAGAAGGAGGCGTCGATCTCGCCGCCGCCGTCATTATCGTCATCATCATCGAGAAACGAAAAAACTAGGGGTACTCGTCTCAATCGTGACACGAGAAAGATCGTCGTCGGGGTGAGAAACTTCGCAGGACCTCGGAGAAAGAGACGCTCGCAAAAGCGATACAATTCAAAGGCGCATCACGCCAGTTCTTCCATTACGCTTATCGTTTACGAAAACGAAATCACCGACCACACATTGCAATCTTTCCTGGATAATCTCACTAAAAAACGAGCCGCGTCTCGCATTACGACTACAAATAATTATCTAATAATAGATCGCGTCACCGTGATCGGGCTGAAGCAACGCATATGTGTTCCATTATTGTTAATGATTGAGGGTTACAATGACAATTGCGCGATAAACGACGATTACGATTATTATTATTATTGTAAGATTGATAATAACGTGGTTGGCGTGGTCGTCGCTCGGGCCGCCGTCAACAACGATTATCAAACGACGAAGAGGTACGAGATAGAGGGAGGGGAGAAGAACCGCGTGGTGGCGTACCACGCGGATCAGACGATTCGAATTGTTAACGATAATCATGATCGGGACGTTATCGGTGACATTGCTAACGTCGCCGCGTGCTACAAGACTAGTTGTAACGCGACTACTAATATTAGCGTATTAGGGTCTCAAAATGATGGTATTAGACGTACCGAAGCAACAATGTTTACTGTTGGTGCTCTTTCATTTCAGGATAACGATAAGTCTAATAACAAGCCTCTCAACGATAGTTTTAAGGTTAAAAAGTGTCAAGCGTCTAACGAGCTCGATCTTGAATATAACTCTGCGTACGCCAAGTCCGTATCTAAGTCTACGTCGGGCGTTAAGTTTAGCGATAAGTCTGAGGCGTCACGCGCGAAAGTCGAAGGGTCGATAAATAAGGGAAACTGCGATTACCACGGGGATGAGGAACGCGACGCTTACGATAGGGACTGTGACGATTACGAGGATAACGAAGAATTCAAGGACAGCGACGATTACGCGGATGCTCGAATTGGCCCGATTGACGATACCGCAACGTGTAACAACGCCGATAGCGTCGACAAGATCGTCGTCAACATTCCTAAACAGACTACCTGCGAGCCTACGATGACGCTTAAATGCCAATCAGCCACCGTCACATCCCAAACAAACGATGTACCTGTAACACGTGACACTGATTCACGCTCCAACCCAAACAACAACAACAACAACAACAACAACAACACGTGCTGCCGTTGTTGGCGTTGGTGTCACGATATCGACGCGACGACGAACGAACCGCGTAGTAACGGCGATAACGCCAAGATTATTGTCATCAAGACGATCATCATCATCGGGGACAACCTGGAACCTGAACGGAACGTTCCAATTCGCCCAGCGTCGATCTCACGTCCTCGCAATTACGACGAAAACAATACGACAATAACGGGATATATTGTCGAACGAATAGCGTGCCACGTTGAACGTACAATCATCGACAAAGCATACATCGATCGAACAACATTCAACGACTCGGTGGTCCAAATCCATGATCGTGAATCCTCCGATCGTACAACCCACCACCATCAACCATCCACCGAGATCGACATTCACCCGGCATCATCAAAATACCCTCTCGGAAAAAGCGATCCTAACGTCGTCACCATCCCGACGATCATCCGCGATCGCCTTCGAGCTTATCTCGCTTCACGCGGCAACAACGATGATGACCCACACCAGCTTAACCTCGATGACCTTAAAAAAACCTTGCTCGACATCGCCTACCGTAACAATCACTATTTCCAACAACGAGACCAAAAGAAACTCAACGACCAGCAAGATATCGACCCCGCTACCGAGTACAAGCAACGATGGGGCATTCCCAGGATCATGAGATTACGAGGCGGCGGAGAAAGCTCCCTCAACAGCGGCGGCGGTGCCAACTGGGGTTCGGCGCCCGCCACCACTCCCAACAACAACAACAACAACCCCACTCCGTCCGGGTGGGGAAGCACACCCGGTAATCCAGCCGGTAGCATCGTTCCACCCAATAACTGGGGCGGCAATAACGTCAACAGAGCCGTTACCGGAAATCCTAATGCTAATCAAAATCAGGGACCTCCAGGAACTCAAAATAATCCCGGTAAGCACTTTCGAATACCTCGATTGCCGATCCAACATTTTTATCTTTTTGTCGTAATTATATCGAAATTTATTTCCGGAGGACGAGATTTTTCTTTTTCCTTCACGAAGTAAAAAAAAAATTTTTCAATGGCAATCGATTTTCATATATTTTGAATGAAAATAAAATTTCGTATGTAATAAATGAAGTTCAGGCTTTCATTGACGGGCTGGACTTGATTCAAAACCTCGAAATCAGCGTTACTTGAAGACAATTTATTTTGAAGAGACAAGAAAAATCGAAAGGTCCTTGGGACTAAACTCCGTGAAAAAAAAAAAAAAATTTGTTATCAATGTATCAATTTATATTTATTACACACGGACACGCGAAGAATTTTTAAAGATAAAGGACTCAATTTTGATCTTGCTCACTCGGGTGTTGATCTGTAACAACCAAAAACGAGGTTTTTCTTTAAATCGACTATATTTATTTAAATTCTTCAATCATATTGACTTAATTTTTCTCCTTGGCAGACACCAATGAAAAAAAATTAATTTTCGATGAAAAAACATTATAAATTGTTAACGTCATCAAAAAAATACGAAATTTCAGTGATTTTATTGACCGCATCTCAAAAAAACACTTTTTCAATACCCCGTTTGAAAAAAAAAATAATTTAAATTAAAAAACTCGTTGAATTTGTGTTTTGTTTTACCGTATTTATTTCAAAAACGCAATTGAAAACTAATTTCTTCCCTATTCACGGTTTTTTGTACTTTGATGTAGGAAACGTGAACAAAACGAACAATCCGAACCAGCCTGGGAATCCGCAGTCGGGTCAACCGACCTCGCAGTCGTCAAATCCGACCCCCGGAAATCAGAACAGCTCGGGCCAATGGCCTCAACAGCAGGGAAAGTCGAACAACCCGGGAGGTCCAGGAGTCCCGAATCCAACGACGCAAAACAACAACGGGAACAACAACGGGCCTCAACAACCGTCGGGCTCGAACGCGAACAACAACCAAGTGGCGAATCCGGCTCAGGGCACGGTGGCAACGACCGGCACAGCGGTCGCCACGAATCCATCCACCAAAGCTCAACTCGAGCAATTGAACACCATGCGAGAAGCTCTCTTCAGCCAGGACGGATGGGGTTGCGTAAGTCAAAGTTTGTTTTTCAAAAAAATTAAGAAAAACGAAAGTGCAGAAAAAAATCATCGATCCGTCATCGCTGATGGCAATTGTCATAATTAGAACTGGAGAAAGAATTTCACAATTTTAACCCTTCAGATATGGGATTTAAACATCGTAAAAGTTTCGTGAGAAAAATGAAATCGAAAGATAAATAATATAAAAGAGAATTTTTTTAAACAATAAAATAAGTATTTAATTATGGGATATAAACAGAAATTGATAATAAAATAAATAAACAATTATATACACATGACATATCGAATTATATATAAATTTCATTACAAAAATAATAAGTAAAAAAATAATAAAGAGGAATTAATAACAAAAATGTATAATAAAAAATAAAACAAGGGAAATACAGAAAAACGAAAACGACATTTTAAAAAACTATTAAGAAAAATTAGACAAACAAAAAGTATATTTGAATTTAGTAAAGGTAATAGAGAGGTACGAAAAAGATCGATATAAATTAACGGAAAATCAGAAGTTTTTGGGAATGAAAAAATTAGAATTCTTTTGGAAATTAAAAAAAATCAGATATTTGGTAGGTAAACAAAAATAAATTAAGCAAAATTACAAAAACAAAAAGGATATTTAAATTTCAACAAGCGCCCTATGCCCTTTCCCGCTCCCGTTTCTTTCCGTCCGCGTTTGTCGGTGCAGCAACACGTGAATCAGGACACAAATTGGGACGTGCCGGCCTCCCCGGAGCCAGCGATGAGTAAGGACGGTGTACCGATGTGGAAACCACCGGTGAACAACGGAACAGATTTGTGGGAGGCGAATTTGCGAAACGGCGGCCAACCGCCACCACCTCAGCAAGCGAAAACACCATGGGGTCACACACCCTCGACGAACATCGGCGGTACTTGGGGGGAGGACGATGATGCTACCGATTCTTCCAACATGTGGACAGGAGCTCCGGCACCGAGTCAACCCAACACTGCTCAATGGCCCGGCGCAGCTGGCAACCAAACTGGTAAGAAATAATTGTAAAATAACATGAATTACTAATCAATTATTATAAATTATTTAATTATAATTTAATAATCAATAATAATTAATTAATTAAACATTTTTATATTATATTATGATTAAATAATTAGTTATACATGTAATTATAATTTAATAATTAATTGAGGGTCGATGGTCATAGAACACCGCGTAACCAAAGGAAATTGGAGTTGTTATTAAACAGTTCTCGTGTTTCCTCGGTAGGTTCAAGCTGGGGCGATCCTCGTCTGGATCCCCGCGATCCACGGGATCTGCGCTCGGTCGATCCGCGTGAGATGCGGGACCCCCGTGACCATCGTATGACCTTGGATCCGCGCGATCACATGCGAGTGATGGATCCGATGGCGGCGCGTGATCCGCGAATGGCGGACATGAGGGGTGATCCGCGAGGAATATCGGGTCGTTTGAACGGTGCGAACGCGGACGCGATGTGGGGTCAGCCACCGGGTCCGCCTCATCACCAGCTGAGTCATCAGCATCCATCGGGAGGTCCGCCAGCGAAGATGATAAACCAATCGAGTATGAATCAATGGGCGGCGCCGCCACCGAAGGACATGTTATCGGCGAAGCCCTCCGGCTGGGAGGAACCGTCGCCACCGACGCAACGTCGAAACGTTCCGAATTACGACGACGGGACGAGTCTCTGGGGAAATCCGGCTGCAAATCCGAGAGCCATGCCCGGCAGCAAAGCCTCTCACTGGAAGGATTTACCGACGCCGAATTTGGCCCGCGGCGGTATGCAGTGTCCACCCGGAATGCCGCAAAATCGCATGCCCGGTCAGCCAGGTATGAAACCGGATGTAGGCGTCGGTGGAGGCGGTGGTGGTGGCGGCGGCGGAGGCGGTGGTGGACCTATGTGGGGACACCCCGGTGGTCCTGGTGGTCGCAACGGATCGTGGACCGACGGACCACACGAGACTACAACTTGGGACGAACCGAAAACACCCGCCGCCTGGAACGAGCCACAACTCAATCAGGCCACTTGGGGCGGACCGGGAGGTGGCCACAAATCAAAACTCGGCGGCCCTGGCACCGGCGGCTGGGCTGACGCCGACATGGATCCTACACCGAGCTGGGCTCATCCCGCCAAACCCGCGCTCACCAAAGAGGTCATCTGGAGCAGTCGGGAGTTCCGGCATCTATGCGATCTTGGATACAAGGTGAGCCTCCTTCAATTAATATAAATTTAAAGATCCCCAATCCTAGATTTTTTATGAAACAGATGTCATCGCCACAGTTTTGTTGACACTATCCGTTTTTTGTATTGTTCGTATCTAATCGCCAACTGTTCATAGTTCCGTTCCAAAGATCGATCTGCTCGTATTTCTCAAATGTTGTGTGTTAAATGCATTGATTTCATGAATTAATTACCGTCGTACATCCTGGGTAAGCTGTGTTGAATTTTCGCTGACGTAATTCTAAATTCCTATATTACAGTATACAAAAAGATCAATTTTCTATATTACAGTATACAAAAAGATCAATTTTCTTTCTGATGAGGAAGTTCATACACGTACTACCTTAAAATCGCGTTTTTAATCGTCCATCGATCAATCAATAATACATTTGGGTTTATAATCAACAACTGTAATCCTTCCAGAAAGAGGACGTCGAGGTTGCGCTACGAACTCGCGAGATGAATAGGGACGAAGCTCTGGAATTGCTCAACCAAGTTCGCACCCTCGATCATTGGCGTCGTCACGACGCTCAATCAGCCTACGATCCGACCAGTCAGCCATCGACAGCGGCTGCTTATCCCCGGTTCAATCACGTCGCCCAACAGATGTCATTCCCACCGGTAAGTTATCGCCCCCCTCCCCTCTCTTCCCTCTACGTTTGTTTGTTTTTTAAAACCTCTTTCCCCTCTTCCTTCTTCATCATCGACGCGATCGAACTCGGCGATCCAAAGGTTTGGCAAAACGTGACGTTTTCTTGATTTACAGTGTCGAGCGAGTTTTGGTTTAGTTTTTTCATTTCCCTTGAGTGACGATTAAACGTAACAAGAAAATTGGGTTTGCGCAATGGGCGAGAAGATTGACCAGTGTGTGAGACCGGAAACTGTTCGGAGGTGTTTTGTTTTCTTTTTTTTTCTTTCTTTTGGACTTTTGCTGAAACGTAACAAAGTTTGTGGTTTATCAATCGTACGATCAATTATGATCGCTCAAAGATGGGCTGGTGTTCACACGGTGGCGGTGTTTTTACGCAGGTAACATCGCAATTGATTTACCTTCCCAGTATCCCCACTAACAAGACCGAAGATTCGATATTTAGCTAAGCCCGAAGCTAAAAACCTAAATCCCACGAAATATTTCGCAATTGCATTTGGTCAATGTGAAATAAAAAAAAAACGTCGAAAAAACGTGAGTGAAAAAAACGCGGATTTTCCGTCGTAGGTAAAAATCCCCTTTTGTCATCCGGTTGCAAGCTTGCTCGCGTTCTAGAGAAATTTTATGATTAATGAGAAATACGTGCGAACGAAAGTTTATCACGAATTTCACGTAGCCCCCTTTGATTGTCCCTTGAAATTCTACTTTTAGCCCGGTTGAAGGAATTTTTTAATTTTCGGTTAAAGGAATCTTGCACTCAACGAACTTTCTAATTTGTTGTTTATTCGTTTAATCGGATCGTTTTCTACGAGCATCAAAAACACAGGTGGATCTCTTTCAATAATTGGGTTTAGGATTACAAATTTTTGTAATTGAAAAAACATTATTGATGTTTTTCGAATAAAAATATTATAGGTATCTTCCAATTTCGACAATTAATAGAATATACGAATTTTAGAGAATCAAATTTTTCGAAGTCGAAATTTATTAAAATATTCGAATCACAAAACAAAAATCGAATTTTTCGTATTCGAAAGTTATCAGAATAATCGAATATTTAAAATTCGAACTCTTGCAAACCCAAAGTTATTAGAATATTCAAATTTTAAAGATTCGAATTTTTCCAAGTCTAAAGTTACTAAAAAATTCGTATTTTTCGAATTCTAAGGTTATTACAATATTCAATTTTAAAAATCATGTCGAATTTTTCAAATTTTAAAATTATTAAAATATTCGACTTTAAAAAAACGTATCTCGTGGTCGTGATATCTCAAAAATACCGCGTGACGAGTTATAACCCAATGGCCCCCAATAGTAAGCTGCCAAAGTAGACGGAATTGCGAGTTCCTCTGTACTTAGCGATTTCGCTAGATGAGAAGGGTGATACGCGGGGTACACAAAGGGTTGTTGTTCTGATGTAACGCAGGGTGCCGGGGTGCCCAGCGGGGCTGCTACCGGTAACGTTAGTGGTTCGGTCGCCAGCGCCAGTCTTCTCAAGCTCCAGCAGCAGCAGCAACAGCAGGCGGCAGTTCAACTGCAGCAGCAACAGCCGAGTGCCAATCCTCCGCAACCTCCTTTCAACCAGGTGAAAAACAACCTGACGTCTTCCTAAACGACTGATCGAACGAAGCAACGCCGATAACGAGCTACTTATTGAACAATGCTTTATCGATTAATATACGAATTATCAAACTTGCACGAAAATTCGTATTTGAATTACGATACTCTCAATACTCTCAATTTGCCTTGATGCATTTTTTAAACGAAAAGAGTATACGAAGCTCCCTCAAACGTAACATTCATTGATGAAATTGAAAAGTTAAGCTACCATGACGGAACAGAGCCAAACAAAATTAAACGATATAAAAAAATACATGCATAAGCTGTCTCAAAAATAAAACTTAAAAAAAAAATAATCTACGATGTCCAAACAAACATGGATTATGAAGGAATAAGTGAAATTATTGAAATAACGTTTGGGCTTTTTTGGGTTGTTGGGTTATCCGATCAAATCGAAACACATTTGTGTACAAAATTCGATTATTCTAAAAATGTCAATCTTTTTTTCGTTAACGTTCTTTCAATAACAGAAACATTTTATTTTTTGGAAAAACTTTTTCTAACTTCTATCAACTTCTATACGTTGGACCTTCCACTCGAATTTTAATTGTTCCAAGAGACGAATAATAATAATAATAATTTTAATGAGCTGTTTCTAAAAAAGTATTTTAGAAAAGTTTAAAGTCATATCAATCGTTTCATCTTGAATGCTTAATTTTTTGGACGTAAATGGATTCAACGAGTGTTTATCCTCAAATTTTTGGTAACTTCGATTTTGTCTTCCGAAAATCCAACCACAGAGAGAATCGAAAATATCAAATGGAGGAATACGAAAAATGTAGTCGTTTCAATACCGTCGATCAAAATTAGCTCGATTCGACATTTCTTCAATTGGTAATTCTTCAACCGATGACGTTACACACACGCGGCTTCTTGCATCGGTACTTCCGGTCACGATTGAAAAGTGGTTTTCGTTACAATCTTGCGTTTAGCGTCGATGAAAAATGGTTAACCTCTCGCACGCTCGCAGATGCTTTGCCAGCATTTTGTTTTGTTTTCACTTATGAATTCCTACCTCGATATTTTGCTTACACGCGTTTTGTTGCGATGTTCAATTTTTGAGCTTGTTTGCCCAATGGGCTGTCCCACCAGATGCATGTCCGATTTCTTTTCGCTTTGAATTTATTTATGTCTTGCGCGCTCGTTTTCTGCTCTCGCTAATTCTTTATTGATTTTTTTTTATTAACGTTTGGGCTTTATGAGAAATTTAGGGATTTTGTACGATTTCTTCCCCTCGTTCCGGACGGTTTCGACTTTTTTTTTGAGGCATGTGGTTATGGGATTAATATGCGTTGCGATTATACTCGAAAAATCGAAATCTTCGGAATTATCGACTCAGCGATACCACTTTCGTAAATCTCGTAATCGATTGCGTCATACGTACATTTTTTTGCAAACGTGTCAAAACACTTCGAATAACAGTTTTATGTGTTTTCTTGTTTTTATTATTGCGAAACGCCCAGACATCGAGAACTCTTCAAAATCCACCGAGCACTCAACAGCTGCGCATGCTCGTCCAGCAAATACAGCTGGCTGTCCAAGAGGGTTACCTGAATCAGCAGATACTCAATCAACCGTTGGCACCCCCGACTCTGCTCCTCCTCAATCAATTGCTACAGCAGATCAAAGTTCTCCAACAGTTGCATCAGCAACACTCGATACAAAATTCCCTGAAGGGCAACAGCCAAACGGTTCCCCTGTTAAACGTACAGATAACCAAGACGAAACAGCAGATCAATAATCTCCAGAATCAAATCGCCGTTCAACAAGCTACCTACATGAAACAACAACAGCAGCAACAGCAGCAGCAACAACAGCATCAGGCTGGACCCTCCCAAACCTCGGACTATTACAAGACCTCGTCCGTTCACGATCCAATGTCGGCTCTTCAGAACAGCTTCAGCGATTTGGCCATGAACAAGGAACCACCTGTTGTAAGTTGATGTCAAAAAGTTCATATACAATTTTAAAAAATTATGTTAAATTCTTTCATTAAAAATAATTATTTTATAACATTCTTTTTTTCGAACAATGTAAAAGAAATATCTGAGTGTACAAAAAAAGTTTTCGAAAAACACGGTTTTATTCAATGTACTGAAAATGAGGAAATAATTTTTAATCATTTGTGATATTTAACCTTCAACCCGTGAACGTCGGTCGTTTGGCCTGGTTCACAATTTCATTCCGAAATGTCTCGAACATATAGGTATTTAATTATAATTAAATAATTTTAAGAACGTATAATTATTTATTTATAATTAAACTTAATTATCATTATATAATTGATAATAATGAGTTATGAATTAATTAATCATCTATTTTATTATTATTTCCTACATGAATATAATATTTATTTCCGTAAAGAGCAACTTTTTTCCTTTAAGAAACTGCTATTTAAAAAAAAAGTCATAATTTTTATCTACGCTATATGTTTTTGGAAAAAAAAAAGTTTTTTTCTCGAGTTGCTTAATACTTCGTGAAAAAAAATAGTAAAAATTAGAAAAATAAATAAATACCTTTTTCCCTTGAAAAGTATGTTGTAAAGGTGAACCATGAATTTTTGCAGATTTTTTTATGAATTATGAGTGTGGTAGCGCGAGGACAAAAATCACCCAGGTTTACGGGATTAAGGGGTGAAAAAAAATTTACATTTTTTAATATAATAAAACATGCTTTTCTGTAACTCACTAAAAAGTAAAGAGAAATATCTCTTATCACCGAGTCACCTATCCGTGACTGTGAATAAAACGATTATTATCTATATTGGTTATAACTTTTTATCTGATCATCTCGGTCAATTGCTTTTTTTCAGAGTCAACAACAGTCCCGTTTGAACCAGTGGAAACTACCGTCCCTCGACAAAGACGGTGATCTCACGGCGAACGAGTTCTCAAGAGCCCCCGGCACAACGAGCAAACCACCCCAGACACCCGTAGGTCTCAGTCATACGCACAGCAGTCCGAACATGAATCCTCTGTTGGGACAAGGCGATGGCACGTGGTCGAGTCGTCTCGGCGACAGTGGCTGGCCCGATGCCGGAAACAACGACGCGACCGACGGCAAAGACTGGCAACCCGGCGGTACCGCATTCACCGATCTCGTGCCCGAATTCGAGCCTGGCAAACCCTGGAAGGTATATCCGGTTTTTTTTTTTTTTTTCATTTTCCCACATATGATCATCGGTGTCTATCGATACAACGATGAACCTCAAAATTTTGTACATTCGGCTATCTATTTTTATCGCTTAATAAGAAAAATGTTTTTTTTTGTGCCGTTCCAAAAACGGACAGAACTTTTCGGTAGCCCTGATACTTATATACACATATATATATTTATATTAATTTGCATTTTAAAGAAATTACATTTTGCTTGTGGGAATTTTATTTTCTACCGGAATTGTTAAATCTCGGTGATACCAGAATCCTTACCAAAAACCAATTCTGTATTCGTTTGTTTATTCTTCTTTTCGCAGATGAAGAACATCGAGGATGATCCAAGCATCACTCCTGGCTCGGTCGTTCGTTCTCTGTCTCTCGCAGCGATCAAGGATCCCGACGCGATATTTTCCTCGAGCAGCAAGACTTCGCCACCTCCGCAGTCGGTCAACGCGGACACGTCGATTCCCAGCCTGAGCAATTCAACCTGGAGTTTCCACCCGCCCGCGACGACTCAAAGCGCCTTTGCCAGGTAAAATGTTTTCGCTATCAGCGTGTTTGTTCGTCATAATTTGAAAACAACAAAAAATCAAACTTTTTGAATTCCAACCTTCGATCTCATTTTCCATACGTTTGGCCTTATTGCAATATTTTTCGTTTGGGTTCATTTTCTAATAATTTTTCGTAATACCCCGATAGTTCGAAGAACACCTGGACAGATCCTGCTCCGCCAACGTACTCGGAATTGTGGGGAGTACCGATGAGGGTTCGCGGCCCTCCACCGGGTCTCGGCAGCAAAGGCGCCGGTTGGACATCCGGCACGTGGCTGCTGCTGAAAAATCTGACGCCCCAGATCGACGGGTCGACTCTGAAGACCCTCTGTATGCAACACGGACCGGTCTTGGACTTCCGCCTTTTCCTCAATCAGGGAATCGCGCTTACCAAATACTCGACGCGCGACGAGGCGACCAAGGTATCCCGTCAGCGATAATAGATGTAGCAAAAAGAAAAATCTATGATGTTTCTAAGAGATGGCTCAAGTTACCTATATCAGGTCGCACAAGTCCGATTGAAATTTCGTACCGAACACACTTTTGCGCCGGTTTCCTGATTAGGTGACGCCAGAAAAGCATGGATTTCTTTTTACTACACTTATTATTTGTAAAAAAAAAACTAGACGATACAAATCAGAAAATCTATTCTTCTTTTTTAATACAAAGTCAGCGAGTATTTTCTACAACATACAAAATCTGATGTCGTTGACCTGCAATTAATTGAATTTTCAAAAAAAGGAAAATCGCCACTGAAAATTAGATATTATCGTTCCGAAAAAAAAAACAAACAAAATGTCAATTCGGAGCCGGTTACAGCCAAAGAATATTCCAGAAAAAAAAAACATTTTCTTTTTTTCGTTTCGTGAACAGGCCCAAGGTGCATTGAACAACTGCGTGCTCGGTAACACAACGATATTCGCCGAATCGCCGATCGACAACGAGACGCACATGCTATTGCACACCCTGAGTCACGGAGGTGGAGGTCAACAGCAGACCGGTGGTAGCGGTAACACGGGTTGGGGAATGAGGCCGACGAAGAAAGCGGGTCCACCGCCGGACACATGGAGCGGTAGCTCGAGCCAATTATGGGGGGCGCCACCGACGAGTAATTCGTTGTGGAGTAACAGCGGCATCGACGCGAGCGACACCCAAAGGACCACACCGAGCTCTCTCAACTTGTATTTGCCCGGAGATCTTCTGGGAGGTGAGTCGATGTAGAGAACGAGTCAGTTCGCACAAAAAATACTCAGTCCGTGACGACGAGCGGTGGAGCGACAGCGACAAAAACAAAAACTATTTTTTTTTTTTCAAACATATTATTATTATTTTTATTATTAAACGAAAAAAAAAGAAAGAAAGAAGAAAGCAAAAAACGAAACAATATTATAATGATAAAGCGATTGACGAGACATCCCGAGATATATCTGCCTCGCCCTCTATCCCCTCCCGTCTCCGCCCTCTTGTCCTTAAACCTGCAATGATCGCGAGAAAAGAAAGATATGAGACGCGACTTCGACGATCTCAAAGAAATGAAAAAGAGAAAAAAAAAAACAAACGGATCTACGAGAGAGACTATAATAACGATAATGTACTATTACATATTATAATGGAATCGTAGCACGTCGACGTGTGATATATATCGACGCGAATCTCTTCCCGATTCGTTTAGACCCATCCATAATTAATCGCGTTTTACGATACATATATATATATATATATATGTATATATGTATATATGCATATGTATGTATACATACGCGTGTATATGTATACGTGCATATATAGATGAACTAAATGTGAATTTGCCTACACTTATCGAATCGACTCAACGATAATATTAAGGCGACCCTCCCCCGATCCCTTCGCCCTTGACCCTTTCCTCCCCCCCCCTCCCTCACCCCAACGGCCCTCTTTCCGTTGTGAAAAAACGGAATTTAACGTCTGCAGTATTGTGTCTTACGGTGGAAAAGAAACAAACCAGAATGAACAAACGCGAAGAACTACAAAAATTTTAACAAAAAAAAAAACAAAAAAAAAAAAGAAAACGATAAAGAAATAAAGGGGGTGGGTGAAAAAAGCGAAAACAAAAGAGCAGAGCTCGCCGATGTGAGCAATCCTCTCGAAATGTCAATTAACCGCAAACGTTTAGGAAACGCGAGTGATCCTTTTTTTTTTTTTGTTTTCGTTGTTTTTTCTTTTCCTCTTTTTTTCAAAGAAATTTTTTTTGTTTCTTCTTGATGTCAAAAACGAGCTACTTAAAAAACGAAGGAACAAAAAAAGTAAGAAAAAAAAAAAAAACGTACGGTGAGAACGATAGCGAACCAATTGCCGGAAGAATCGTCGTTTGGCTGTCCTCGGAGCCAAAGCCAAAAATACGATCATGTCGCAGCAGAGAGACAGAGAGAAAAAGAGGGGGAGGGGAGATTATGCAGAGACGAAGATTACAGCGAGCTGTGAAGAACGCGTTGGTTTTCCGGAATTTTTTTGGTAACTCGCGATTCAACTGATCAGTTATTTTTTTTAAACTATTTTGTTTCTTCGGCCGCGTCAGGCGGAAGGAAAAGGGGGAGGGAAAGCCGCCTTAAGGGCGTTACCCAATTGTATACATGCATACGTATATTTATGTATGTGTGTGTATATATATATATATATACATATATATATATACATATGTTTCATTTTGTTGGACAGTTTAAAGACTGCAGCGAGTATCAAACTTAGACTGTACCAATCTAATCAAAAAGAAGGGAAAAAAAGAAGTAACGGAAATAATAATGAGATAGAGGAAAAAAACGAGAAAATACAATTAAAACAAACAAAAAAAAAACGAAAATTCTTAACGCATTGACGTCGCTGCCCGCCGTCCTGCCAACCGGGATGGTAGAAATTGATAATTGAAGAAAAAACGATGATAAGGAAACTACAAATATATGTTTAAGTCGTTAGGACACGAGAGAGACAGAGAGAGAGAGAGCGCGAGAGAGAAAGACAGCGGAACAGGGATAAGCGAGACGAAGACACGAAACGAGGAACTATAAAATAATAAGAGGGATAAAGAGAAAAACAATGAAAAAAAAATTAAAAAAAAAAACAAATAAAATGAAATAAAAAAATTTAAAAAAAGAAAGAGAGAAACGAAACCCAGAAAATACAAAAAAAGAGATTCAGGCTGGTCGGGCAACGACACAACGATACCAAATGTTATCGCAATAACGTAAATTTTATTCTATATTAAACCTAAAAAAAAAAAAATGCCACCTGTCGTGCCAATGTCCAGTGTGTCTCTGTACCATTTATTAACGTAGAATTTAATCGACCGAGGATCACTGGAAAAAAAGGGATGAGTGATGGGGGGGGGGAGGGGGGAGGGGGGAAAGGGCGTTTACGAAAAAACGCGCAAACCGGAAGTAGGAAGCGGTGGAAATATTCACGAAGCGTCGCGAAAAGCGTTTTCGCCGAGTCGCGCTAAATGACTGACTGAGAACGAGAAACGATAATAAGAAAAATAAATTAATTAAAAAATTTAAAAAAAAAAAAAAAGAGACGCAACGACGAGGATGAAAAGTGTAACGAAGAACGGCGATATACCGAAGGGAATCAATGAGTAATCAACAAACAATGAAGAAATTCGATAACGAAGGGACGATAACTAGTGAGGGGATACGAAAGTGCCCGCGAATATACGAGATATACATATATCACGTTTGTAATTCGAGTCAAGTCGTGGTGGCATTAAAGTACTGGGCCCGCTCTTAAAAATGCGTTATGCCTCCTTGTGATACGATAAAAAAAAAAAAATAAAGAAGAAAAAAAAGGGAAATGAAAAGAAATAAAAATAACGAAGAGATATAACAAACGAAACCGCCGATAAGGCCAGACCGGAAATACGCTCCTCGATCGCCAAATAGCAATATTTTCGTTGTACTTTTTGTTTTGTTTTGTTGGGTTTTTTTTAAAAAAAAAAAAAAGAAAAAAAAAAAAAAAAAAAAAAAAAAAAAAAAAAAAAAAAAAAAAAAAAAAAAAAAAAAAAAAAAAAAAAAAAAAAAAACAAACATAAACGTCAAATAAAATGTAATTACGAAGAAACACGTACGTGCTATGGACGGGCTTTTCGTTAAACGGCCGCGTCGAATTTGCTAGTTTTTCCGACACGTCGAAGGTACCTGATCGACTGAAAACCAAACGACGGAGAGGCATGATGATAATGATCGTGATGATGATAAGACGAGGCGAAAATCTGCATTATTATTGTACGTTGTAACCCCAACAGTTACGCGCGCGCCCTTGCGGTTTCCGGTGGCTCTTTCGCGCACGCGCGCGTTCCTGTTTCTGCGCAGGCGTGTGGGTGGCTCCAGCCTTCGCGAAATTATCGAAACGACGACTCTTCTCTTCTATCGAGTCGAGGGAATACGTATCTCGGTTCCATTTCCGGTTTGTCCTCTTCTCCTTTCGCCCACGATCGTAAATTCGAAAAGAAAACGTAAATCGGGGCAAAATGAATTTTGAGAAAAACGGAAGAAAGGGAAATATACGGAAGGAAACGGGAAAAATTGGAAAATCGAAACGTCGAAATCGCCGGGATTACGATCACCCACACGCGCACCCGCTAAGCTTTCAACTAATACCGAAAAAAAAAAAAAAACAAAGAAAAACGTAAAAAACAGAAAAAACATAGAAAAAGTAACGGGAACGACAGAAAAAAAAAAAAACATGTGAAAGAAAAAAACGTAAGAAAGAGCGACGATGTATTGTGAATGTAACGATAACCGTAAACCTCGAATATTATTACAGCGATAAGGGAATGTATAAACTCTTTAGGATAAACGATTAGTCGATTGTAACGTAATACGAAGCCGCGAAGGTTCGAGAATCCTCGAGAGTCTTTTTTTTATCGTCGTGGCTCGGGGTGACGTAAGAGAAAGACAACGACGACCAAAAAAAAAAAAAAAAAAATAAGGAAGATAAAGAAAGAAAGAAAACAGAGAAAACAGAAAATCAGCCAAATGACGTACGACATATAGCCAGTCGAGTGGAACACCACTCCCGAACAGCCTCTCCTCGCTTCCCCCTCCCGCTACGCGAATCATCGTCGTAACTTTTCGCGAATCGCTAGAGAAAGAAAAAAAAAAAAAAACAAAACAAACAAACAAAACGTTTTCGAGAGCGTTCGTTCGCGACTGCTTATCCGGTACGCGGTGTGTGATTTACCTTTTTTTAAAGTTTTAGAAAGTACGAAAAAAAGAAAACGTTTTGGAAAGTACGAAAAAAATTAATAAAACTAACGATGAAGAAAAGAAGAAAAATCTGTGAGGGGAAAGTAGGAGCGAATAATTGAGGGATGAAGAGAGAGAGAGACTAAAAATGATCGAGCGAAAGAGCGAGAGAAACGTTGCCAGGTCAGACTGTCCACGAAACGCGAAGTAAAAAAAGCAGCAACAACAACAACAACAAAAAACGTGTTTTACTAACGTATATTTCTTCTTTTCTTCTTTTCTTTTTTCTTCGACAACAGTCTCCACAACATTTTCTCTCGTCGATCGTTAGTGAGATATGTAGGTTCCTTCTTGACGTTGGCATTTATGAATCATCATCCGAGGATCGCGAAATCTCGCGGTAGGTGAAAGAGATCGCGCGAGGAAGCGATCGACTACGAAAATCGCGTGAACGAGGATACGGCTAGGGAAGCAGATATATATATATATATATATTTACGTAGACACGTATATGTATATATATATGAGCGTGTGTGTATATCTAAAAAAAACTGAGCGTAACAAAAACGATTAACTCGATACAGGTATAAATAAGAAACGGAAGAAAAAAAAACAGACACACACACACACACACAAAATAATTTAACTATACAAATATAACGATTCAAAGTATTGCGAGGAGGAGATTGGATTAAGACGTTGGCGGGTGAGGATTTACGAAGAAACGGGGGGTTGCATTAAATATTTATTGATCGAATCAAAGAGGACGATAGACGGGAAAATAACTTCTTTCTCATATTCGTAGAAAGAATAATTGTTGTGATAATAAATATTGAATTTAGACACTTAGACACGGTCTCGATGGCTGATCAATCTTTACTGATGTTCAATGGATTACATTACATAGGGAATAAACAAATATATTATTAATTAATTAAATAACGATTAAGACGCGCGTAGACTTTAAGGAGGGTAATTGTGACTTCGTTTTTTTTTTTTTCCGTTAATTTTTTTTCTTTTCTCTCTTTTTTTTCGTTTATTCTCTCTTGAAGTCCGAGGGCGAAACGGAAAAATACCGAAAAGCGAGAAACGCGCGAGTGGAAACGTCAAAAACGAAGAAAAAAAAGAAACAAACAAACAATAATCAACGTTTCATACTTTTAATCGCGTCCGCCATTATTGAGCATGCAAACGCACGTACTCCGACAAAAAAAAAAAAAAAAAACCAAATCGAAACGAAACAAGCGCAAACCGATCTCGATTACGTATTTCACTCGAAATTCGCCTTCCGTCGCTGATAAGTGTTCTTTTTTTTCTTGTCCTCGTTTTTTTTTTTAAAAAAACATTTATTACAATTTTTTTTTTTTTCCGTTCTCTTTCGTCGCGCGAACGCACCAATATCAATGTTTCAGAAACCGAGTCGACGACGTATACACATGCACTTGTACATCATAGGCAATGATAGATATATACACATATATAATTTTTAGTACCGAAACCCGAGAAGATCTTTGAGATACAGCGTGTTTCGTGCACGAGGTACAGGCGTATTCATATTTATGATTGTACATCAGTGCATATGAATATACATTTTCGATGAGCTATTGTCCTACGCCTTCATTTTTTTTTCTAATCATCTCCATTATTATTATTACTATTATCAATATTATATTATTATATTAAATAACGTCCCCGATCACCAATGACTTTCTTCTGATAAAGCCGAAGAGATCTTCTAACATGCAACTCGTTTTCGCCAATTACATCTAAAGCTCTCATCCTTGATTATTCAAATATTATCGTACGATTGATATACATCAATAAAGGCGCCAAAGCCGTTTGTCCGAACGTATACCAGAAACCCGTTCACAATTATCGTTCGAGTATCAATCGCGATACTTTAAATTCTCGCAGCTATCGCATACGAATAATTGATCTACATTGCCTGAAGCGATACGTTCATATTTGGATCTCTCCGTTCGTGTTTCCTTCTTGTAGCCTTCAGATTTTTAAATTACAGTACAGCGTTTCGTTCCACCGTCCACTCGTGCATCCGGTTAAATTATTTCGAACTACTTCTGCTAACAAGCGTGTAAACTTCACAGATACACGGTTTCGTATGCATGGTAAATAAAAAAAAAAAAAACAATAAAAAAACTATTACCAATTCCCATAATCGGTGAAAAAAGCCGGGTTGTATGTCCTAATCACAGAGAGTCATATTCTAATTCCTGCCTTCGTGGCACTAACGTCTTTTCCAATACGTGACATTTGCGGTTTAAAAGTTACGAAAATTATCACTATATTATTATATTATATTAGCATTATTATTATTATTATTATTATTATTATTATTATTATTATTATTATATTGATTTCGTAGTACCCCTAGCTCATATGTAACCTAAAAAAAGGCAAAGAACTATTGTTTATTACTAAGTGTTGTGAAATGTACGCATTTAAAAATGGCGCACGATGTATCGTAATGAGAAAAAAAAAGGAGAAGAAAAAAAAAAACAAGCAAAACGTTAGTTTACGAAAGGAACGGAAAAGGGGAGAAAAATAATTGTGCCGTTTGCGCGGATGTGTGGGTGTGCTTGGGAGTGCGTACGAGAGAGGTTGTTTCACGTGGCAAATCGACTCGAGGAATATTCAAAGATCGCGGTTCACGCTCTCAAGGCGAACTCAAAGAATTCACGTTGATTGATCTGCATTGGTTGAACGAGTTTTCGATAATTTCGCTTTTCCATAAATAAAAGCGTCCGCATCCGTGGATAAACGCACAATACACGCGAGTACGAGCTTGTTTTCACGCGTTCAGTATTCTTACGGGTTATGGGAGGAAAAACAGGAAATAGGAAAAAAAAAAAAAATTGGTTTTCTTTGGAAAAATCGAGTTGTCGTGTCCTCCGCCCTCTCTCGGCCCGATGGCTCGCGGAATTTCCGGTTAGTGCCTAAACTCCGTCGCGATCTCGTTCTCGATCTTTCCGACGCGAATCTTTGCATTATCATGACAATTCGATTATTCACGATCGCGCTTAAACAACAACAAAACAACCCGCTCGAACGAAAAGAGAGAAAAAAAAAAAAGAAAAATGCGCGCGTGACGTTGACAAGTATAAATCGAAGAATCGAGAATTCGGAATTCAAAGAAAAACAAAATTGTAAGACAAAAAAAAACATGGCGGCCGAAACCGTAAACCGCGTCACCGATCCAGTGCCTGATTTACGAAGACTTCCGGGTCAACTCAACCTCCCGCCACTCCCTTCGAATCCCCAGTGAAAAAGGTCCTCATCGGGTCTCGGGATCGAGAACGATTAATTTTTCGAACAAACGAGAAAAATGCGAGCATACGTTGGACGAATAATCGAATAAGAAGAAAAACGAAGAAAAGAAGATGAACGATGGAGAGCAACCGGAAGTCTCGCGTACTCGCGACAATTCTTGCCAAAACTTTCTCGAACAATGAAAATCGGGCTTACGACGAAACACGGAAGAATAATAGGAGGAGGAAGAAATCAAGAAACACTCGTTTATTTTCTATTATCTCGGATTCAACTGGGAAGAAAAAAAAAAAAAAAAAAAAAACAAAAAACATGAAACACCCCGCAATGTGATATTCTCGTGTCTTGTCTGACGAGGAGAGACGCGGTTAAGAGATAATTGAATAACGACGAGGACGCGTTCGTTACGTTTGGGGATCTCCCTCGTTACGAGTTAATCCAAACACGCGCGTGTTTGGTCTCGAGATCGAAAGATAGATCGCGCGCTGAAGTCCAACTCGATCGATTTCCTCTCGCGTGCCGGTGTTCCACACTTTCCAGTTACGAGAAAAAACGAAAAGATAAATAAAGGGAATAAAACGAACAGTTCTCAGCGACGCCCGCGTACTAACGATTTACCGATAACGATACAATTAACGCGAGTGACGAAAATGAAAATGCAAAAAAAAAAAATTATGATAAAAAATCAAGTCTGAACACTGCGATGAAAGAAATACGCGAGCGAGGATTATCAGCCATCCTTTATAAGCTTTTAGGCGGTATAGGTTAGGTTTTTAGAAAAAACGAAAAAAAAAAACTAACAAACGAAAAAGTGGAGAAACGCCGAGTGTCCAGGGTGACTGTGTTACGCGATTAATCGATTAAAATCTGGGGAAAAAAAATTGTATTTTTTCCACGACGTACCGTTACTTCACGAATTTTAATCTCCCTTCCAACAAAGCGGACCCTAAATCTCTCCTTGTTGTCGTTTTCTTCAAGGCTTCGAAAACTCGATTCGCCCGCGTATCTTATTTTGTTTTTACTCTTCGCAGCGCGGGGATGTCCCGAATCGAACGTAAGATTTTCTTCTTTTTTGTTTTCGTTTTTTACTTATTATAATTATATATTATATATTTTTCTTTGTCTCTCGTCAATCAGAAATTAATTAATAATCTATATATACATATATATATATATATATAATTATTATATAATATAATATATGTATAGACAGAGAGAGACAGAGAGAGAGTGAGAGAATTTTAGGATCTGAGTTTCTATGCCATTTTAGCGAGTAAATGTGTTTATTTCCTCACGCCCCCCCCCTCCCCCACCACTCCCCCGTTTTCACAGTTTTATTGATTGTACGTTAATTATTAGTAATAATGAATAATACAATTATCATCATCGTCGTCATTAACGATTTCGTACGTGCTAGTGGTTTTGAGATCCGTCGTCGTCGTCGTCGTCGTCGTTTGTTTTTAGTCCGTTAAAAAGAAATTATTTTCCTCTCGTGACTCGAATTTGTTGATAATCGTCATTTATCTTTCTTTTTTTCTCTTTTGCCACGTTTTACACGTGCCTGCTGTGTTTTGTTTCGTTTCTTCTTTATTTTTTTAATTATTATTATTATTATTATTATTATTATTATTGATTTTTTTTTTTATCGTCGCGTAATTAATTGTAAGTGAATGGAAGAGACGAGACGCGCTTGAACCACGTTTACACACCGGCTAGTTCGTCGCACAAAGAGTCGAGAGAGAGATCCCGATTCGAAATCGATCCTCTCCGATCTCGTACCTGAATTTTTTTTTCTTTTTTGTTTATTTTAGTTTTTTTTTTTTCGTAATTAATCAATTCTTTTTTCTTTCAACCGCGGTTTTCATATTTCGTTCGCCGAAACCTTATTCTTCCACTTATTTCCTTCGTCCTTCCTCCAGCTGCCCGCGAGGAGAGTCGGCTAGTCGAAACAAAAAATATTAATAAATAAAAAATATAAAACAAGAAAAAAAAAACAAACAAACAAATCTATGTGCGAAGTAAAACGTATTAGAGAGATTCGGTTTATAGCGCGCACGCGCATGCTGGGCGGTCGCGTATCCACGAGTCGCCAAAAATTTCGTTCCTAATTGTTTTTCTCATATTTGTTAATTATGTGCGCTTTGAGAAACCCCCTCCCACCAGATTATCCCACCCACTCTAGTTGTTTTCCACGGTTCGTCTTTTTTTTTTTTCCTCGTTCGGTATGATTTTTTTGCCTTTTTTTTTATTCGTATGGTTTTTTTTCGCTTCTTTATTTCGTCTTTTTTTGTTTATTGTTTGTACGTGTTTTTTTTTTTTCGTGGAGTCGCGGTTTTACCACGCTCGGAGCCACGTCCATCCATTCCTTCCAATCCCGTTTAGATTCTCGCTTCACGAAGAAATGAATGTTCTCCGATTAGATGAAAAAAGATAAATAGAGAGAGAGAGAGAGAGGGATTGTCGGAGTACAAAATTTTATTTTATTTTCTCAAAGTATAAAAAAAAAAAATAATAAAAAAAAGAGAAACGCCAGTATAAGTCTGTGATCTCGTAAAAAGGAGAGACATATTGAGCTAATATGTCTCTCACCGAGCTGGTGGTAAATTCGACGACGGTAACGCGTCAAGGAAGACATGTTCAAAGAGATTTTTTTTTTGTTTTTTTTTCTTTACATTATTTTTTTTTATTTCTTTTTAAGTTATTACTATTTTTTTTTAATTCATCCCTGTTTGGTGGTTCCTCCTGGCTTTCGTTTAAATTCCAAACATCGATTAAACGTTTACGATCGACAATTTGACACACCAATTTGCACACGTGCACACCTCGTACGCGCTCATTTACGCGCGTCCGTTGAAAAGCGTATTTGCGTATCGTAATCGTAGAATTTAAAACCCTTGAAAACTTAAAAACAAGAAGAAGAAAAAAAAACAAACTTTCGCGGCGCTACTCGAATTAAGGGGACAAAATAAAATTAATTTGTAAGGCAGATGAATTTTTATTTGTATGGTAACGCGTACTATTCACTACTACTTTATACTCCCGAAACGATCTATAACCGCGATGCGATGATTTGTAATTATTCGTACATACCACTATTATTAATATTATTAATATTGTCGTTATATCAACGTTGTAAACCCGATGCGATATTTTGATCGATTGTAACATGCTTATTTATAATTCATTATTGTATTTCTTTCTCTTTATTATTATTATTATTATTATTATGAAAATTATCATTGGTGTTTTTATCCCTATTCGGCTTTTATTTCACTCACCGCGTTTCACTCGCACTTTTCTCGCTGGAATTCAAAAGTATTTTTTTGTCTCGGAGAACGGAGACAAAAAAAAAAGAGAAAAATACAAATTTGGGCTTGTTCGGGCCCGAGAGTTGGGGATTTGGTGGAGGGTTTATCATTGATTGATAAACGATTGACAAACGAAAAAAATAGTGCTGCAAAACCGAACACTCCTCAGGTTTTGTCAGTTTCCGATTTCGTTGGATTTTTCGTTTGCCTCCGATTCGTACTTCGATCGATTTTTTGGTTGTTTATTTTGTTTATTTATTTATTTTTTTTTTTTCGGACTTCCGAGCTTTCTATCGAGCGACAATTTCGTCGCGACCGGGCGAGCCAGAAGTTGGAAAGGTGACCGGTACGGGAAATTTGGAGATGCGAAAACGACGAGAGTTCGCGGTTAAATAATTGATAATCAATGTAGATTAAGGATGGAAGAATTAACGAGAACAAACGCGATCGAGGATCAGCGTAAATCCGAAGGGACTGAGGGAGTCCTCGAGGCGCATGCGCAACTTAGCTTTTTCCTTTAGACCGTAGGTGCATTTCCGAATACGTTTGTGTTCATTCCAGACTGTAAATCGTGTGCGTGTGTGCGTGAATGCGTAAGGGTGGACGGAGGAACAGCGAAAATTCTCAGTGAATCGAAATATCCGGGAACG
>JAPYZI010001971.1:0-57649 GCA_030523105.1 Ophioninae sp. A BG-2022a | reverse complement strand
AAAAAAACGCAAAGGGGTATGTATGGAAAAATTTGCAAAAATCGATGGTCCAACTTTGAAATTCTGCCAAAAATCGGAAAATCATCGGATTTGAATGATCAAAAAAGCATTTTGAAGAGAAAATCATAACAAAGAGATTGAGCGAAAAATGGAGTGCCAAATCCCAAAGAAAAAAAAGTTATCCATGATTTAGTGAAAAAAGTGTTTTCACCCGAAAATCAAAAAAAAATTTGGATTTTTAATATTTTTTTAATTGGTCTATTTTTATGTATTTTTATCCCCTGAGTACGAATCCGCCGTTTGTTTCCCCGAAAACCCAAAATTTCCATGAAAAAATCGTAAAAAACTTCTAAAAACACAATTTTTTTGTTGCGTGCAGTGCTTTCAACGAAAATTCGATGATATTCATAAACAGCAGAAAATGTTCAATTGTATCCAGTCTTGTAAATCAACAATTTCCCTACTTTTGACTGACTATTTGCTCAACGGTCAATCCACTGCGGTCTAGGATTTCTCGAGTGCATGTGCAGTCTGGAATTCTTTGATGCGACTCGGTCCAGCCTGAATGCCGTCCCGTCATCGCTCAAGCGATAGTAGCTCTTGTTGGTGCTTTTGCGATGGAAACGTGCTCGCTCTCGGATGAACTTGGGGATTTGATCTCGGAGAACCTCATCGTAACTCCAATCCTGTTTACCACTCACCGGTCTGAACACCCGTTCCAGCACCGTTCACCCTTGAGATCGCGTTTAGCTTGATCGAATTGTCAACGCCGAGCAAATGTTTGTAGAGCCTGTTAGGGAAATTACTGTCTTTTTCTACTATACTTTATTTTCTGTTCGACTACAGTGGGACTCCGATTTCCCTACCGCTTGAATGTTTTTTTATTAGCGCGTCACTTTTGATGGCCAAAAATAATTCTGCACAAAAAACAGTGCGCACACTTACCCCCGAGTGATAAAAAATCGGGATAACAGATATTCATAAATAAATAAATACATATTTATTAATTTATGAATATATGAATGAATAAATAATGAATAAATAAATATTTATTCACACATGAATATCTATTATCCCGATTTTTTATCACTCTAAGTGTGCGCACTATTTTTTTTTTTGGTTCCTATAGGAATCCTTATTTATAGGAAATAAATTTACAGGAACGAGTAAATAAATATATATAAACAAATAAATAAACAAATCTTTATCGAAAAAAAAACAAAGTCACCATATTTTTCGAACAAATCTCGTATACACATAGTTCCAATCCCAGAACGAAACGGGTTCGACAAGGCTTGGATAAAATTTATAAAAATGCTGAGTTCTTTTCGAAACTCCATACACAGCGAGATAAGTTCTACCGAAAAAATTTCGCGTAACGTACGATTTTCAGAAAATCGAGTGATAAGGAAAAATCGTTGAAGGGTGAAAATGGAAACGAGATTGGAGAGTGTTCCCTCGGCGTTTGAACATTGACAAATGTTCGTCGCGCTCAGTTCCGGGGCTCGTCTAATTTAGTACTTCTGCAGTTTCTTTCTGCTCAAACAAATTTCGGGTTATCGAGCTCGTGTCAAAGATTTCAAGGATCAGTAGCAGCTGCACGGACTCTTACATACCCGCTTTTCTACCCTTTTCAACCCTCTCTTGGCCACCCGTACACACACACGGACACACATACGTCCTCGAGTCTCGCGAACGTTTCTTACGAAGTGGAAAAGTTGGTTTTCCCGTCGACTACCCTCGCTGTCGTCGTCGACGACTCCGAAGATATTTGCTAACCTATATACGTATACTTGGACCGAGAGGAGGAAAAGCGAGTGACGGGAGATGAGAGAGGGAGAGGTGAAGTAGGCGGCGGGGGGGGGAGGGTTTCCACCATGGCCTTTTCCGAGTCTCGTACATGCGCCATTCGATGAAATACCGCAAGAGGCGAATCTCCATATCACTAGACGCGCGATCAAATCAGCTTGCCTTGATCGGTGTGATGAAAAAAAAAAACAAAAAACAAAAAACGCAAGAAAAAGAACTCTGGAAAGCGCGGTTCCAAAAACTTCCACTGGCAAAGTGTGCCTACTCTCTTCTAAATCATAACAAATTTCTTACTTCCTGTACGGACCAAATTTATGACGAATCCTAAAGCCACTTTTCGCTCGACGTCACCTCGAGAAAGAGGCATCGTAATCCCACCCTTGAAACACTTTCCAATAAGCTTTACTTCCACCCTTTTTTTGTTTTCTTCTCCCTGTAATTCATACGAACGAGTGTAGCATTTTGTCAAGAAATAAGACAGGAAACGAGAGGAGAATCCGGAAAGTAAGTTACTCTTTCGAGTTTCTTCTTTATATATTTTTTGTTCTTTTGTTTTTTTTTTTTTTTTCGTTCTCTTCTCGCTCTCTCGAGTTTCACAAACGAAGTATACCGGAGTCTCGTACGTGATCGACAAAAAAGCTCACATTTTCAGAGAGCGTATCAACTGTATGACGAATATGCGTGACATGTCACAGGAGCTCATTTTTACTCGAAAACGTTGAGTCCACGCTGTTCGTTGCTCCATCCTCATGTACGTTTCTCTCTCTATCTCTATCTTGCTTTTTCTCTCTCAGTTTCATTATAGTTTCGTTGTTACTTTCTATTATTAATTACTATAGTTTTTTGATTATTTTCTAATATTATTTTATATTATATTTTGTATTATATTATTGTATTTTTTAGGATCTTCCAAATTAGGTGTTGGTATTACAACTTTATGGATTTTTCATTTAGCTAGGTAGTTTATATTTTCAGGTAGTTTTTCAGTTATATCTTTAATTAATTAGTATACTTTAGTTAAGTAATATAATTTTCTTGAAATGTCTGTATTTCTATTCGTAAATAAAATTTTGTTATCCGTGTACATTTGCCCCAAACTCTCTCTCTCTCTCTCTCTCTCATTATTCTTGGCTCGAAATATATCCACTTACTGTAATGAGATAACGACTGAAACTACAGCCCGTAATTAAATTCGCCAAAAATATCTTCATTTTTATTCAAATTTTTAGAGTAGTTTATTCTATTTTGTAAAATTCTGAAGTTATTCCAATTTCTTATATATTTTGCTTTATATTCTTTACTTTCTATGTATCTTTACTTTCTATGAATACACACAATCGTATCCTTTTTTAATATTCTTACTTTCGTGTTTATTTCAATTTTTCGATATATCTCTGTGACCCTTTTGTATTTTTGTTATTCTTTCGCCCAAAAGTGTTCACAAGGCATAATTAACCGTATCAACAAAATCATCCTCATCACGATCTCTCCTCCAATCCTTTCATTATCGTCAAAACGATCACGGAACCAGAAAATCAGAGAAAGAGGTGTCCATCTATTCTGGCACGGGTTTTCCACGGTTTCCCCGTGCCCCCGACGCATGCAACAAAATGTTAGGTTAGTTCAGCACTTGGCAAAGCTAACGGTAAAAACGGTGATACATTGGGGCTAAGGAAATTGAATTTAAGGAAACGCTTAATTGAAACGAATCACACGAGCCAAGTTCTTTTCGAGCTGACGAAAAGGTGACGTTTTAGCATCTCTCCGGTAGCTATCGTTCCTGGTTCATTCGAAGAATGGAAGGACGAAGGAAACAAAGCTGCCACGTTTTTGTTCCCTTTGCTAGGCCACGCAATCACCGCTGGGACGTCGGTCTATTTAAAACCATATATATATATATATAAATATATATGAATGTTGGAGTGCGCGAAGTCCGTTCACAAAGAGAAGTATTAAGATAGTTTTCGCGTGAATGCCGCTTTCGGTAAAGTTCATTAAAATTTATAATGAGTCAAAAGAACCGCAACGTCTGTTTTTGAAGGATCAAGGAGCTTTACCGTGTTGAAAACCAAAACTCTCACTGATGTGTTGAGAAATATCCGCAACAATTGAGATTTAACGAGAAGGGAGGATGATGTAGGAGAGGGTGATTTATCGACGTTAGCCATTGAACATCAAGACTCGAGGTGATTCGAGTAGAATTATTTAATTAGAATGCGGATATTCCCGGGAAAACAAAACAGCTCGGGCTGCTGGGCACTGGAAGCCAATAACGTTGATTCATTTTTCAAACTTCATTCGCAGACTATTGTTAAAAAATCTCTACAGGTTTATTTAAAAAAAAAAAAAACACCGTACCGAAATAGTTTATTTTTCCAAAGACGTACTTATTGCAGACCCAATCCAAGGGCTTATTTCCGTCATTATTATTTACGATTATTTACGTTTCAGGTTACGTTTTCGAAACCCCGTTGCTACGGTGGTCACTAGGTATCATTGGGCCACTGGGGTATATCGTAGGGGCTACAGGTGCCCCCAGAGGGCAAATCCCTTCGATGTACACATAATGGAAGGGCAAATAAAGGGTAATGGAAAAAAAAGATCGAGGGAATAGAAAATCGATGTTTCGGTGTGTTCACAATGCTGGTAGTATACATCGAATTGTACAAAGGTGCATTGCGGATAAAGCGATTTATCAAAAAAAAAAAAAAATGGTAAAATCTCTGAAAATACCTTCGCAAAGGTTTGCGGATTTCCTGTTGAACGAGTCACGAGAGGGAAACGAGAATGAAGATAGTACGGAGAGAATTGCCAAATCAAGTTTCCCTAGAGTTCCTATTAAGAGTGTTACATGTATGAGGGTAAACGCGGATACATTTACACGCATAGGTATACACACGTATATAGATAAAATAAGTATAGCAACGGAAAAGAAAAAAAATAGAAAAAAAAAACGAGATAGAAAAAAGGTCGGACCGGAGGCACTGGAACTTTTCCAATTAAAGCACTCTCGTTCTTTCCGATGATCGGGCAAGTGAGAAACAGTGGAACAGTGGCGTAGGTTATATACAGCAACACTGAGGGGGTGGTATAGGGCAGATGAGAGCGAAACAATAAGAGAGAAATGAGAGAAAGGGAAAGCCGAAAAAAAAAAATGTGAGAGTAGTGCTCGCTGGTCTCATTAACGTCCAGCATCCAGCTGAACGATGGATTCGACAAGCCAAACGAAATTGTAGCAGACTTATACAACCTGTATGTTAATGTATATACATATACGATTTTGAAAAAATACCGATTTTACATGTACGAGGCTTTTCGTGTAGAATTCATCAGTCCAAGTATTTGACAAGTTAGGCTATTGTAAAAAATTCGAGAAATCGTTTCGTACCTGAGTCGAAGTTTAGGGCCTCCTCTGAACCTCCCAAAACTTATTTCTTTTTTAATGTACGAACCTCCGTTGAACCTACCAATACCCGTTAGATTTACATCTTTAGTAATTTACTTAATTAATTAATTAAATGAGACTCGAGAAATCAACTCATTCAATTAAACTTAATTAATTAAGTTGTACTCGATTAATTAATTCTTTTAATTAAACTTAATTAATCTTGTGCTTAATCTGCGATGCCAGTACCACACAAAATGCCTTCCCACATAATATTCTTGAATATATTTGTTTTCAAAAATGTAAAAAACAAAAATCGATCTTTTTCGTAGTTTCAAAGTAGGATCCTTCGTTAAATTGAATCGTTTTGTCAATTTGACTTGTGTGTTTTGTCAAATGAAGGTAGAGAGTGATAATAAAGTGTTCAATTCAGAATGGTAATTCATTAAGAAACGAAAATGAAGAAACAATTATAAAAAAAACATGTGATGGAAAAGCTGATGCAATGAAAATGGAATATAAAGTCAATATGACTTGACGTCCTTTGCTTATCAATGTATATAACGAATATACCTCTGACATGTACGATATGAAAAATCGAAAGATACAGACAAGAGATGAAACATATCTTCAAAGGCCCAGGGCTTTAAAAATTGGATTCGTATCAACGAGCAACCCGAAATCCCTATTCGCTCTTTATTTCAACAGCACTTTCGTTGCAAGCTAGTATTCTTGCTCTCTCTCACACACACACGTTTTTGCACTCTTTCTCTCTCCCTCTCTCTCTCTCCTCACTTTGATTTATTTTTTGATGCACAGAGCGAAACACGTCCAGCAAACGCTATGCTTATTCTGTCTCTATCAATATTTACACTGATACATATTTTGAGATAAACGCGGTTCGCGGTATTAAAAAAAATGTACGTCCATCTTATTTTTCATTTGGAACGACGTATACAAGTGCAGCAAAGTCATAATCAATTCTGGTTGCGATTGTTAGCTCCGGGCAATGGAAAGTCACAATTAAAAAAAATGTTATTGATACATCGATGGGTTTTGTTTTTATTGACTTTTGAACCGTGCGTTATTAATTTTTTTATTCCTGAATAAGTAGGGATTAATCGGGAATTAAAAAATTGATTCCTCGCAAGCTTTTTCCGATTATGAATTTTTTTTTATAATAACATAACTAGTTTCAGAAATGGATTTCAATGGATCTTATTATTCCATCAACGGGAAGGAAATTTTCAATTTTTAAAATTGAAAAAAATGTGTTTATGTATTTATTTAAATTAAGTAAAAATTAAATCATTTAAATTTAAATAAAGCCGTAACAATACAACAGTTTATACATTAGTTGTAAAATTTTGTTATCAATATACATTTTTTTAAATGTTTGGGTTTGTTTGGGCTATAAAAAAAATCTTGTCGATATATTTTCATATTCATATTGTACATTTCTATAATTTCTGATATAACGATTACGAAAATTATTGTTTTTTTCCTTTTTTCATTTCTTTATACCTATTATTTTCAACGTCTATTTGGATGTTCCCCCTTAACCTCTATCTATCCACGAGACTAGAAACCGTTCGTGATGATCTATAAAAAAATAAATAATAGAATTGTCCATATTCCGTTGGCTTTATTTGGGCATTTATGAGTTTTATATTTGGTTTTCTAGTTTTGTGTAGAGGAAACGGGTGCGCGAGGAAACATTGAAATATCGATTGGTAAGGATATTCAGAAGCAATTTCATGATGGTTGCTTCGTTTCAGTGGTCGAAAAAAAACAACAAAAATAAAAAAATAAATGTTATTCAGCAGGGGTTGTCACCCGATGACGGATGACCGTTGCGGGAAAAGAGCGGGGGGGAGGGCGTGAAAAAGTATCAAATTTTATGGTTTACATTGCGGAGACGTTCCGGCTGTAAAGAGATCGTTTCGCGCTTATATTGTGCATGACGTATATAGGACGCTATTACGATCTATAAGGGAGGAAAAAGACGACTGGCGCTTTCTTTGTTGACGCCAAAGCGCTGTCACCCTTTTCATTGTATCTCTCGTTTTAGCCCCTCGTCAAAATTCATCTTCTTCGTGAAAATAATAAAATCGCGACTATTTTTTCTCCTTCACCTTTCTTTGCATCTGTTCTTTCTGCCCTTCAAAGTTTTACTCAAAATTGCGTCCAATTTGAAAATTCATTTTTCTCCTTTGACGAAACATTACGGGTATTGAAATTATTGTTTGCAAAATTAATTTTTTTCGTTTTCCGTAATCACTTGGAAATTGTTTTTTAAATATTTGAATTATTGTTTTTTAAATATTTGAATTATTATAAATATTTAATTTTTTCGATTTTGGAAATCACTAGGAATTGTTCTTTTCGTTGGTGTTTTTTTTTAGATTTCCGAAATCATTTGGATTTTTAAAAAATATTAGTATTATCGGGAACATTATGTATTGATAAACAACGTAATTATTAAAAATATTGAGAAAATAGTTCGCTGGTTAATCGTGACAGAAATATATCATAAAGATTGCTTTTGCTTTTGTAACTTAACAATAACTCACAATAATATTTAATTAGATATAATCAAAGTATAATTGTTAATTTGTGATTTAATTCAATATCAGTTAAATTATTGGTTCTCGACAAAGGAAATTAAAAATCCTCGATCATTAATAAATATTTATACATAATTTTAATCAAGATCGAAAGAAAAACTGATGTACGAATGAAGTTTTTGGTTTTATTTCGACAGTCGTAGCTCATATTTCCAGTTTTAAAAATCCTAAACATAATTATAATAGAAAACGTCACTTCAAGTCATTTTAAAAAATTGATGTTAAATACAACATGATAAATAACTTTGAATTATATAAATATAACTGAATAATTCAATAACTATAATTAAATAATTACAAAAAAATTAAATAATCAGTCAAATAAAATTGAATTTCATATTAATTCTTCAACCCACGTTAAATTATAAACAAACTCAGCAATATTATTAAATCTTTTTGTAACTCTTTGTGCAATAATGATCGACGAAGTTAATTTTTCGGAACAATCGTGTCCACCTTTGGACAAAAACATCAGAAAAGAAAAAAGCACGACACTCGATTTTCAAAGACACACGGTACAAATAACTTCGCAGAATGGTGAGTGTGTTTGATCGTTGGCTGGCGATTAAGCTTGTATCTCTCAATTCTCCCCACGTCGGTTAGATGAGAGGTTCCGGGTGGGCTGCCACTCGCCTGTTTGAATCTTTTTTTTTACCTCTGTACCATAGTCCATCACTGTAGGGTTTGGGGTACGCGTCGAACCTCGCTACTATTTGGTAAGCTTTACACGCTCGACATCAGGCCATAGGGAAAAAATCAACTACCCCGTGCTCGCTTTAATTTTCCTTTTTTCTCCTATTTGCGTTCCTGCACATTCGTACAGGTATACAAAGTGCACGAGATTTGACACAATGGTGAATCAGCGTGTATCCAGTGATGAATAAAATTGGCTGAATTTTCAAAGCTTCACTTTTAGTTAAAAAAGGAAAAAAATTTACAACTCGCATTGTCAGTTGTCGATACCGGATACGTATGTTTTTTTTTTTTTCCTTTTTTTTCGTGTTTCCAATGGTACAACCATGAAATTTTAACAACGGATAATCCGAGCAAGATTGACTTTGTTTTTGTTACTTTCCAGGCTTGCCACATCCGATTTTTATTAAAATAAAACACGTACTTTTAATGGATGTCAATGTAACGCGAACAGGATTTTTATTATTCACGTGTCCACGGAAATGTCCATAATCGCGCCAAAAGAGGATTGTCCCAAAATGTCCTCTCGCGAATTTTTCGGTCTGCCAAAACAGTCGCACGTATTCACGTTACGAATATAAGAGGATTTGAAAATTCTCGCATTAATGTACGTGTTTTTTTTTAATACAACGGAGATTTGTTAAAGATTACATATTTTTGACGAAAAATATTATTATCTTTTTTCTGTTCTCGTGAATTCTGCGGAGCTTGTTGATTCACGTGCAGGAATTTGTTGAAAAAAATTGCTGCACTCTATCCGTGAGCCGATAAAGATTAAATAAGTACGACATCTTTGGGGAGTCCATTTTAGAAACTCAATTTTCAGTTTAAATATAACCCGTGCTGTAGTTGAATTGTTATTATTCAAGAATTTTTTATATGGAATTTGCAATTGGGAATTTATTCGATCTCCCATTAAAAAAAAACACATTTTAGTGATCCGATGCATCAATTTATTGCATATTATTAAATGCACGCACGAGTCAGTTCTCATTGGGTTCAATTGGATTCCGCACTGTTTCGCGATAAATGGCCTTGGAGACTCTTCAACACGTCCGAATCGAAAATATGTGAAAAATCACCAGGTCGATGTAAAACCTTCCACTGATTACGAATTTTCCCCCTCACATATAATACAGTGATATCAATGCTATTTTGAGGGTACTTTGAACAATTTTACAAAAATAAATAACGAACGTACATGTTGGGATACAATCCATCATCAACCATCTCAATGTTTCACGATGTTGCGAATATCCTTTAGAATTAAAATTCAATCCGTGCATTGTACTCTAATGGAGAGCCCCAATTAGGTGCCCATGTATAAGGATCACATTGTGGTATAGCGATATATCCATAGCGATTCATATGCCAAATTGGATTCACCGAATTCTACTTCGTAGGGACCCAATTTGGCATGAGAATTTCCATTGAATCCTACAGTGGTAGGCCCTAATGGAAATTAATAATAAATAACAATTAGGAGTCGAATGATCCATCAAATCCTTTTTACGGATCCAACAAAAATAGCCAGGTCTTATCAATGCCTATTAGGATCCAGCTAAGTCTCTACGAAAACCATAGCCAACGACCCAACCCATCCAAACCATACAAAAAAAGAACAAACCCAAACAAAACCAAATTTCTATGTTTTTCATAAAACTTACCAGTTTGCACGAAACGTTTCGAAAAAGTTAAAGTCTATTGAATGTCCATACGTCTCCGCTGTTATTCTTTTAGCTCCCTCTCCGTCGCTCCATTTCCCTTGTTTCCTGTTTCATTTAATTTTACTGATGGAAAATATTGTTGATTTCATCGGAGAAACAAATACCTAATACATCGATGGGATATTCAATAACGTGAATAGAAGAGACATATGTGTAGATATGCAGTTTCGATGGGTTGGCACGAGTCATGCCAATCGATCTAATCGAAATTCCAATCAGCTGATGGTTAGCCATCGTTGTGTTCCAGCGATACCCGACTGGGAGGATATCTAGATGAAACCGACAGCCACATGTGTATCTCAGTATATAATGCCTGGATGGTAAAAGGGCGTATCTCCGAAGAAATTCACCGGTCCAGCATGGAAGCTAAATCCTATTATCGAACGGAGTTGGTGGGCTATTGGAAACGAGAGAGCAGACCAAACTTGAACTCGTTACGATGAGGGAGAAGGGTGATGGTACGATGGTGGCGTTCGATCCAAATGCGAAATGCCAGGCACGCTCTAACGATTAAACTAATTTCGAGCACGGAGATGGCGTCACTGCCAACTCTTTTCTGGACTTTTCCTCAATGAAAAAAAAGGACGATAGAAAACAACCTCCTCTGTTGCGCTTCCTCTTTTCGTTGCCCTATAGTCGTATGGTCCTCTATAGATCCACTAGTTTCCTGTCTATACAGTGCTAGATAGTACGCAATGAAATACCATAGTAACACCCAGAATGGAAGGACCAAACGATCGCCCCCAACAAAATTTCACTTTTAAATTTGACCCCCCGCTCCTCTCTTCAACCGGCTACGATATCGAATAGGCGGCGCAGTTTTATTTTTGCCTTTCCATGCCTCGTGTACGTGTATCGATTGTTGCACTTTTGGATAACATTTTTTTATTCAACCGATTTTCAAGTTTTGCTTGCGGAATACGAAATTCGAGGATTCATTTGTCATTGGTATATCTAGGTTTATTCAAGCTGATAGGAAAGTATTTTATTGGGTCATCCAATTGAACGAACAATTTCTAATATTTCCAGCGAGATTTTAATAAAGAACGAAATTGAAGAATTTTTTCGTGGAAGTCTGGCAAAATCGTGGACGCTGGAATTCGAAAACTATTTGGAAGAAAGAATTGAAAAAAAATAATAGCTTACCTTTCGTATGTTCCAATCAGTCCTTTTCGATATGCCTTTTGGACAACGGAAGTTCGTAACTCTCGGACATTTTATAATTTTTTTTGGACAACATCTTGATGAAACGGTTTAGCTCAGTTTTGGATATTTGTATCAAGCCTGTAATGGCTCTCAGGAAAAAATATGATCGTGCTCGGTTTTGTCGAACAGATTGTATAGCTGCTTTCAATGGTTGAAGCAAGTTCTAGGGTCAGGAAATATAATCATAATTCAAACTGGCTTGGAAACACTCTCTGGCTTTCATTCTCTTTCCCTTTCTCTCTCTCTCTCTCTCTCTATCTCTTTCCCTTTCGTCTTTTTCATTGCTCTTGCATCTCTTGCATTTTCTTGCATAAAAGCTTTAATATGTATTAAGTGCGGTGCGCCGCTACGGCGACTCGATGTTTTCGAGAGATTGGTAGTAGGAGGAAGGGTACACGACATTAGGTGGCCAAGGTAGAATAGAAGAAGTCATCTTCAACAACGAAATTCAGATGTTCCTTTTTCTCACTTTTCTCGCCTTGCAATACGAACAAAAAATTGTGTCGTTTTCGTAGAAATTTTCGTTGAACTTACATAGATCGCGAGAGTTTGGGAATATCTCGCTGACCCAAGAACCGGAACACGGAGGGTCGCCGGAGCCACTTTTTTTCCGTAGACAGTGAAAATCTTGATCGTCATCGCGAGAGAAAAATATGTTCCTCGCTAATAAGCCTTGAGAATCCTCTCATCAGCATGGATATTTTTTCGCTCTCATCGCGGAGACATTACTTTTCTTGAAGAAAAACAGAAAAAAAAAACATCCGTAAATATTCTTCGGTGTAATAACTGCCGAGGCTCCTTTCAGCTTTTATATTTTTTTCTCCATCACGTTTTTCCTACAGCAATGGAGCATTTTATTATTTTTAATAAAATGGAATTATAAAAAACCGCAGAGAAAATTGTATTTCCATTGTTTTTCGAAAATATCTCAGTGTCGACATCGCTCTATAATAAATAGATGCAACCTGATAAAATACATAATTATTCTAATTTTTATTAGAAAAAAATAATAAAATTGAATCGAAGAAAAAAATGCTGATACCGTTATTAACAATTGTTTTTTTTTGCAATACTGGGAAGAAAAATGTTCAAGTTAATTGAGTTTCAAAATAATAGTGTTTTCAATACCTTCTTTGAGATTGTAATTACCATTTTCCATAACGAAAATTATTGCTGTGTTATTAGTATGGTAATTTTTTTCTGCTATGTACTAATTACAAAACATGAAAAACATTTTCGTAAATTGAATATTCGATTGCTATATTTACGAGTTTGTTTAATGTATCTTTCAGGTTGTTATTATCATCAAAATGATCAATAAAACCTACATTTGATTACATTCTATACTGTTATTACTCTTATTATGGCAGATCCTCCTCATTCTCTGTGAGCAATATTTTATATGAGCAAACAACGAGTGGTTAATAACAGCGTGCAGAATATGTGCTCGTACATTTGCCATTCATACACAATCCTATACCAGAATGGCTGGCCTTCGTTGCATTGCATACAGATTTTATAATAATGACTATAAATGTCAAATGAAAAAGAATTCCATCTAAAAATTCGTTCTTCGTTTTTTTTATAAATAAAATAACGATGTTTTGAAAATTTTCAAATGGCCATTTCTTTAAAAAAATAGCTATTCGTTATTTCTGATTTCCATGGTTTTGGAAGATTACAGATTTTTCAAAACGAAAACAATCGTAGCAGATTTCAATCCAGCTCGTCATCGAATTATCACTAACTGCAATTTCAATAAAATGCTTGCTACGATTAATTGAAACAAGCTCGAACAGTTTTTATTAAAAAGTCAAAGAAATCTGAATAATTTTCCTTTTCGTAACTTTTATAAAAAAACAACAATGACATTTGCGTTTTGCAAAAAAAGTAAATGGCAATTTTTCGAAATAACCTGTATTCCATTTCTCTCTTTCATTTCTAGGTAAATCAGATTTTCCAAAATGGAAATAACCACATCGCAGATCTTAATTTGAGGAAATCTAAATTTTAATCAATAACGATTCCCATAAAATTAATCCTAACTGCAATTAATCGTCATAAGGTTGGACGTAAAAGGCCATTTTTATAAAAATAACTTATATCCCATATCTCATTTCCATTAATAGAGAAGTCAAAATATTTCAAAATGAAAATTACCATTGAAGATTTGAATATGACAAAATCTAAATGATAATTAATAACAATCCCGATGAAACGTAACGTTGGTACAATGAATTGTGATAAGGTTGGACATCTTTCTTCTTTAGCCATCGGCTTAATTAAAACCGAACGGAATTGGATAATTTCATTAAAATTAGGATTTCACAAGACGAAGATTCGGATATAGATAGACCGAGGGAGATTCCTCGAAATTTAAGAGACGTACCAGGAGCGCGTAGAGCTTAAATTCATTAAGTACATTATTCTTCAATTAGCCCGTGAAAAATGATGACACGCCGACGACAACAGCGGGAAGTTGGCGGGAGGTGGAAATCGCGAGGAACGAGAACGATTTTCTGCAGTTTCACTCTCTCATTTCGCGGCCCCACCGCCAGCCCCTCCCCTCCGCTCCTCTCCACCTCCGAGCAAATCTAATTGAATCGCACTAGGTGAAAGAAAAATACACGACAATTGGGCACGAGACTGCTTTCGCAGGGTCGGCTGGCTCAGTCGAGTATTAATTGCTCGGCTCGCGGCTTTAAAGTCAGCTAGAAACTCGTTCCAGCAGGATAGTACGTTCTCTATAATTCCTAGAAGCTTCCCCCCTCTCTGCTTTAGAAAATTTATGTAAATTTGAGATACTACTCGTGGCCGCAATTTCCCTCGTGTTTATTTACGACCGTAAATTCACGACTATCTACCGTTGATATGATTTTGTATAGAAGTACACAGCGTCATATTTCTTTCGATGTTGGATACGAAATTTCCATATCGAGATATCAAAATCGTTTTGGTCTTGAATGATGACAACCAGAGAGGAATTTCGAAAACGAAATTGAAAAAAAAAGGGTTTTTGGGGTCAGATATATGATTAACTTAAATATAATTTGGTTAAAGGGGACAATTTAGCAAACGTATATTTATTGGCAATTATTTTTTGCTTATCGATATCGTTTATTGGTTGTATTTATTATTATTTATTATCGGTTATTTATTTCTAACCAAATTGTAATGTCTATTGGCTGGAAATAAAAAACCAATATTGGCAATCCAGCCAATGACTACTTTCCATTGGCTGGAAATATCAAACGAACAATACCAATCCAGCCAATGACTACTTTCCATTGGCAGTAAACCTTCAATCCAAAAATTACCACCTCCTATTCCTTCATTTACCACCTACGATTGAAAAGTTATCGTACAACGTCAAAATATTCGTTCCGAAGATTCACATTCACCGAAAAGTTTCGACTTCCGGATTATCGTTCAAGGGAGTTACAAAACCTTCGAAGATACATTGAATTTCTTAAAACGGTGATCCGGCTGGACTCGATCAAGCCGTCAAGAAATCATTGAATTTTGTTGCCCGTTGAGCCGGCGATGCGGAATGTTGAGTGCCTCGCAGTGGAAGGAGTTTGAGCATTATTTTCGGCTCTGCCGAATCTACGAGTTTCTGTATAACGAGTTGGCAACCTGCACCGGGGAAGTTACTCACTCGAGGGAAGAAAAACGAGCGGGAGGGTAGGAGAAGAGGGAAGCTCGGATACATCGGAGAAAGAAGAGGGAATGAGCAAAAGCAAACGAACCCCTTAAATATATATGTACGTAAAAAGATAGGCGGTTGGGGTGGGTTGCAGAGAAGGAGGGGCAGCGGGAGAGAGGGGGAGGGGGTGAAGAACGGAGGGAAAACAAGTTTCTGTTTTCCCTCTGTGTCCCACGTTGAAGGGTTGGCGGTGCAGTTATGCTTATGTACAATGCAATATACACCTCGCGATAAACGCATACATACATAACATAAATACATAACGTTTGTTTTCCGTGTTTCCAACCTCCTTATACGGCCCTCCCTTTTTTCGTTAAAAGTCCGGGGATCCTAACTATTTTCTATGTACCACTCGATCTCCCTCCCCAGCTTGTCTTTCCCCCTATTTTTCTCTTTATTCGTGTTTGAGGCTGAAGGCGTTTTTTCTGAGGCTACGCAGGGTGGCGGGGAAGCAAAGAGGGCAGGGAGGTTTGGTTAAACGACTAAACTTTAAACTTTCATTCACGTATGCAAACTAATGCAAACCGGAGGCTTGCGGGAAGGAACTGCAAACAGCTCACTCGGGACTCGCCTCTACAAATCCACCCGCGCTATCCCTCTCGTTCCTTCTTTCTTCCAAAGCATTTTACTTCTTCGTGTGTAGAACTACTTTATGCGGTTCGCAAAGCTGAAAAGCCTGACTTCCACGCTGAAATTATTCGTCATTGCCACGGGTTTGTCGTGCCGAGGATTGTCTCCTCTTTTTCATGACTCTCGATGGACATCGAATTGTCTCGATGAGCCAGGATTCCGCTTTGGACGTTCCAAGAACAAAACTATTTTTATGATTTTTTTACGATAGCAGGAACGAAGATTTTGATGCAGTTTTTGTTGGGCTTAATAAGCACAATCTTGAAATTCGTTGAAACAAATTTTATTATTTATTTTGCGAGCTTTTAATGATAATATTTTTATTTTTGTTTTTGTCAAAAGTTCTATCAACGAAAATAAGCACGAAACACGTCAAAGTGTCTTCAGATTACAGTATTGATCGGTAACCAATCAGAAAGTTCGCGTTTGGGTCCTTCAACGTCCAAGGAATGCTACGCAAGCGAGGAATGCCATGAGGGATTTTGGGTTCCCAATTTCCTGCAGTGATTCGATTCGGACAATCCATCTACTGTGAAAAACTATCCAGGCTCAGTTTTGATAGTTCGTTAAAGTTCTTTTTCTAAACGGAGTTCTTTCCAAGCTATCAAGGTTCCATCATCTCACCCAGTTCTTTTGTCATTAAAACTACGTGGCCAAAACTACCAGCCCAAATATCTGTAACATTCTTGATAGTTCTTCCCAAATTAACGTTAACTTTGGAACGTTTGTGTTCTTTTCCCATTCGCAGGTCTTGTCCCATTCAATCTACGTGACGCAACCTACCAATCGTAACATCTAGAACCCTCTTGATGATTTTTACCAGCTTAGCGTTAGTTTTGGAACTTTAATGTTCTTTTCCAATTCGCAATTCTTATCCCATTCAACCTACATGACCCAACCTACCGCTCCAAATATCTGTAACATTCTTGATAGTTATTCCCGAGTTTAGCGTTAGCTTTGGCCGGTTAATGTCCACGTTGGGCATGATATACGAACGATCCAGAAGAACCTGGCTGACCAAGATAAACCTGCAAGCGAAATTATCGAGATTTTGTCTTTCGACGTTTCCGCGGTTTTGCGGGCTATGACTCAGGGTAGGTAATTTAGTGGGGTAGCCGTAAGTAATGATCATCGAAGCGTTACACCAGGCGCTAATAAGGGGCTGCACATTGTATAGCCGGCGATGTATTCGGTAATACATCGGGCCAATGTGTTGGTCGTGTACCTAGCAAGAGGGAAAGAGCGACGGAGAATCAAAGAGGTACGAAGATCGAGAGAGAAAGGGAGAGAGAGAAATAGAGAAGGAGAGAGAGAGAGAAATGTGGGGAGAGTAGAGCTCGGTACGAAGTGGATGCAGCAACCGTTGTGGTCTAACGTTTCGTGTATTATGTATGCACGTGTGCACAATACACGACCACACACTCCCATCCCTCCTGCGATCGTTATAACCTCTGTGGCTTCTCGAAACCGGATAGAAATGTATATATTCTCTTTTCGGCTATGCATTAAGCCTATATAACCATCTTGCTTTAACGGCTTTGTTAGCCAGCTTCTAGGTCTGATGGAAATAAACGCATTCCGCGCGTAACTCTAACCTAACCAATCTCCATTTACTCCCTCGCGATACGATGTTCCTCTCGTTGAACGATACTCTTTTTTAAACCCCGTAAGTACTCGGAACGATCGTACTTTCGTTAATTGTAGCAATTACGACACGTAAATGGTGGAAAAGTAATTCGAGCTAAAGCTACCTTGACGTTTGATGGAGCGTCGTGAATTGTCGAAATAAAAAGTACTTCGATTATCCAACTTATTTAAAGGACAAACGCTGGTTTATTAATTATGATATTTATCATTAGGATGTTGATTTGATCGTTCATCGATTAGGGATTTTCGATAAGACTCGGTGATTCCGTTTATCTAGCAGGTTTAAACCTCTTTGTAATCCTATTTGTAATCCTCTTTGAGGAATTAGGATTATGATACTTCGAAAAATCTTTCCTACCTTTATTCAAATCAAATTGAAATCGCAGGTCCAATGTGTGGTCCAGGAATGCCAGATTGTAAACTTTTTTTCGTAACTATGCTTCTCGAAACGATCTGCTAAATTTATTGATGTTTAATACAGGTCGACTCAAAATTTGGTACGCTTTTTATATCAAGATTAAATAGTTGTTCAATTTTTATCGACGTTTATAATCTTCTTACCATTTTATTTTCATTTATTAATAATAGTAACAATGATATTTTTTCTTCAGAAACGATAACAATGGAAACTCTTTTCAAGGATTGGAAAATTATTTTTGAAAATCTGTTTTCCTCGTACATACGCGTAACTGTCCAAACTTTTTTTCAATTAAACTATTTATTGGTAGAAACTGAATATTTTTTAGTAATTCTGATTTATTGGTCATAACATTAGCCCAATTCCTTTATTATACCCTAGGTAAAGATCCAGTGGTTTTCCTGAGGATGGATAATGATGGATAAATCAGTAGCATGGAATAGGAAGGAAAAGGAAATAAGCATTGATAACGGAAATGTCTGGTGCATATTAGGGTAGAGGATGAGTCGACGGAGAACCATATCCACAATCGGCTTGTCATCGAAAATAAGAATTATTGATGCTCCGGTACCGAGGAGATGTTGGGAGAGATGAAGAAAACGAAATTCGCAAATTCATCGAGTACAATTTTATGCTTACAGCACGGAATGGGGCAATCTCCAGTATTCGTTCAGCCAAGAGAAACACCTTCAGGCCTGCCACTTCGATGATGGATTATCCCCGAGTTCTTTTCCTTCGTCCTCTATTTTTCTCTTTTTCTGCGCTCTTTCGATTGACCTCCGCAGGTGCTCGCTCTACTCTCGTGGTGTTACATTCTTTTTTTTTGCCATCCGTACTCAGATCTGTCTGTGCAAACGCTAGCTCGTTATTTTGAAAATTTAAAAAATCACGAGAATTTTAGGAGAATTAAAAAAGAGAGGAAGAAAAAAGAACCACTGGAAATCATTATATTTCTCTAGAAAGATCACTAGGATTTCAGGGGAATTAAAAAAGAACAAAAGGAACGAAAATCCTGCATATCATTAGAATTCCCTAGAAAATCCACTAGAAATTGTGCAGAATTAAAAAAGAAAGAAAGAGTATGACTGAGTATCATTATATTTCCCTAGAAAAATCATCAGAATTTCAGAAGAATTCAAAAAGAAAGGAAGAAAAAAAGATCGCTAGGAATGATTAGATTTCTCTAGAAAAATCACTAGAATTTTGTTATTCCTACGAACGTAGACAAAAAATGATTTTTCACTAAAATTAACCCCCTCAATGAAACCCAAAATCGGCTGCCGTCAATAATTAAAAACCGTCAAAAAAATTCATTTTGATTTTCAAATCGTTCGAAAACATGAAAAATCAGATGCTTGTTCCGCATTACTGGGCGAAACAATTCATCGCAGGTTTCCGCTGTTATCGTGAATTTCCCAGGGGATTGAAACTAAGAGATCAAGTGAGTCGGTGCATATTTAACAGCTCGAAAAGGGGCATAACGTTATCGACATGTACTCATGGCACGGCATGGTTACGACCACGAAACGTGAAACAGAACGTCTTGAGGATCAAAACCGTTGAGTCCTGGCCAAAACTGTCCAATCGAGAATAGAACATCCTATACGTTTACATATATATACATAATACATACGCGAGGGATAGCAGGAACGCGCATACTCCCAAAACATAGGGTACGATTGCATTTGCTACTGGAAGACGTAATATACGTTCGATAAACGAGAATACCGAGCATTCTGGTCCCTCGAGACTATACAGTACTGCAGTCTCTATATATATGCTCATATGTACGTGCCTACACATAGAACCTGTAGAACAGAGCAGACAATCCGATCTGAAGAAAAAAAAAGGACAAAAAAATTATAATAATCGCTAAAAATGATTTTAATTAATTGACATTGGATAGAATTGAAGATTTTCTATGTTTTTCAAAACAAATATTTCTCAAACTATTATTAGTTTTAAAATGTATAAAGAATATTAGTAATTAAAAATATTATGGATAATTATATTTTATATTAATTATACAAATATTTCAAATTTTTTATAACGGCTGTATAAAAAATAAAAAATAAAATATATTTTATAATAAAATATGTATAAATATGATAAAAATATAATGAATTAATTATTATTATGTATTAAGGATATTATTAACCCGAGTGTGGATACTTAAAAAAAAATTGGTGCTGTTCTATCAAAATTTTCAAAATTTGAAGAATTCACAAATTGAAGAATTTGGAGAATTGAATTTAATTCTCGATAAATTATAAATTAAATTATTTTAGTATTTTTTATTGAATACTTGAATAATTATTAACAGAAAATTTAACGCGAAAGATTTATTCAAACGAAGAATTGATAAACCATTTTTTTAAACACACAAAGTTTCAACGATGTAAAAAAAGAATATATGACCAACTTTTTGAATTCGATTTCGGGAAATCCGGCCTGTTCAGATAGAGATCAACTTCAATTGCGATGAAACTGTTGCACTTATCCGAGAATATGCACTTTCTTGAGATTGTGCACTCTTGAGCCGAATCATCGATAAATTTGGCACGTTTCACACTTGATGAGGCCATACCACGAGAAGCTAACCGAAAATGGCATCAATGTGGTGCTGAGTATTGGGAGTGCCCGAGTGTTTCAGCTCGAGACGTGTACTTGTCTCGAACCTCATATAAGTGCAGTATGCGGATGTGCTTGAACTCCGCTTTAAGTGCATCGTCCATCTTCAGAAGCTCCGGGTTATCATCAGCATTCGTGAGAACTTTATCTATTAGATTTTCGATATAAAATCTTTAGTTTTTATGACACAATAATAATATCAGTTAATTATTCAAAAAACACGTAAATAATAATTTTTATCGTTTAATAATAAAAACAAATAGTTGGTATTTCGTTGTGACATTATTTTTGGTGTGCTGGTCGATTTTTTTTTACTATCGAAAACGGTAATGAACTTTCTCACACATTGTTGCTTGTTCGTAATGTTTTTTGGCGAAAAGCAACATCATAATCACGCCTGAGCTATGATAGTCACCAGACTTGTCCGCGACGTTTTTTCTGTTCCCAAAACTGAAAAGAACCACGACAGGGGAATTACTTTGAAGGTTGAAAATTCGATATTTATGAATAAATAAATATTTTTCGAGAAAAATAAAAGGTCACGTTATTTTTTTTACCAATGACTAAAGTAATTGGTTTTTTACCAATAACCAGATTACATCTGACGTGGATTACTTCGTTACAGAATATATATTGATGAATAAATAAATAAATACTTTTCAAGAAAAATAAAAAGTCTCTTTATTTTTATAAAAAACTTCGTACATTGCCAAAGTTGAAAAAATCGCCGGCACAAGTGTATTATATTTCATGAACATTACATCAAAGTTTCCAAATAAATATCGATGAATAAATAAATGCTTATCGAGAAAAATAAAAAGTCCCTATATTTTTTTACCAAACGTCGTAAGATAACAAAGTTACGTATAAAATTCTATTAAAACATTGAAACACTACTGAAAGTCTATGCACATACACGTACATTCATAACACACATTATCAACTAATGCAAATTTATAAGACATCAATAAACAAAGTACACAATTTCTGAAAAACACAGAATCAACATGAATTTCATATATCGATAAATAAATAAATATATTGAGAAATGAAAATTCGCCTGGTTTGTTCGGTATCATCGTGACGTAGTCACGTATAGATATACCACACATGAGCAATTTAAGGTGTCTCCTGCAGTGGCGACACGTGATAAAGGAGAATCTTGAAGAGGATGACTAATCTCGTTGGAGAACGTCAAAGGCGCGAGTAGGACGAGGTCAGTCGCCCTTGGGGGTTCGTTATTCCCCGTGTGTCTGGATCGAGGTTCGACGTACCGAACCGACTAGTTTTCCTCACGCCCGAGTAAGTTGAACCTTGAATTATGCAAATGTATTTGCATTCGCGGTCGAGCGTACGAGCGTGTCGACGCGTAAGAGCCCTCGAACCTCGAATACGAGATTGGTGGAGGGGGGGGGGGGGGATGAATGTTGGTGGCAACCAGTCCCCACTCCAGTTCTTCCAACCGTTGGAGAAACCTAGGTGGTACCAAAGAAACCTCATAGGGTAAAACCGGAGAGGTTGACGATCCCCCATACGCCATCATACAGGAAGGTCACCACGAGAGACCCAAAGGTGGTCCGTTGAAACGGTTCGTCGAGAACGGTGCGGTCTCGGTCTTTCCGGTACCCGAACGTTCAACGTTAACCTCCCACGACCGAGGAACCTCGATATTCCTTCTCCGGTGAAACGATGAAAGCTCGTTCAAAGTTTCATCGGCGATGAGGTCAGTTCTGGGAGGTCAGCGATGGAACCCCGAAAGGCATCGGTGGTCGAGCCACCGGAATACCTCGGAGCAGAGATGCCCGAAGGGGCTTAAGGCTTTCGAGAAAATCGTTTCGTCCCTCCCAACCGCGAATAAGTCTTCCTACCTTCACCCAACGTCCCAACCAGTTTCACCAAATTAATTTTCTCCTTGAGTCCTCCTTTCATTGAGTTTCAGCCCCGTCGCCTTCAAAACGGAGTCAATCAGGGATCAATCTATGAAAAGTAATTATATACCCTAGTCTCATATTTGATAGGTGATACTTTGGTCGATACTGACCGTTGACACCAACGACCAAGGTCCTTTTCGAATTTCGGACAATTGGTATATTGCGATATCGTTTTACGGACACTGGTCAATGGGCCTTTAAGCTTCAGGGTTAGGGTACTTTCGGTTCGTAATTTTGCAACGCATTGCCAATTAATTCGCTATTCATTTGCAATTATTACGCGGATAAGTATCATTTATTTGTAGTTAATTGACAATTGATTTAATATTACTTCGTAATTGAATCGTATTCATTTGCAATTACGTAGCGATCATTTTCAATTATTCAGCGAGTGAATATAATGAATTCATGATTAAGTTGCAATTGATGATTTACGGTACTTTGCAATGCCGAGAAATTCATTTGTTATGATTGTGCAATTAATTCGCTATTAATGTGCAGTTCATTCGTTATTCATTTGCAATTTATTTGTTATTTATTTGCAATTAATTCGTAATTCATTTGCAATTTATTTGTCATTTAGTTGCCGATTTATTGTTTTTATTGCGTAATAATTGCGAAACAATTGCAAATTAATTCGCAATTATTTGCAATTTATTTTCAATTCATTGCCAATTATTTTGCAATTAATTCGCGATTATTTTGCAATTAATTCGAAATTATTTGCAATTTATTTACAATTCATTCCCAATTATTTTACAATTAATTCTTAATTAATTTGCAATTGTTTCGCAATCATTACGCAATAAAAACAATAAATCGGCAACTAATACACAAAGTTGTACTTGATTCACAAACGTGATATAAAATCGAGTGGTACATCAAAATATCTGTTTGCCATTAACTGCATCATGATCGTCAGCTCCCACGCGTAACGTTGTTTTTTTCCCCCCCACTTATTTCACGACGGAATAATTGAAACCTCGAACGACTTTTGGCTCGGTACGTATACTTAAAACATTTTTTACTAGTTTTCAAGGTAGACCCGGCGATCTCGAGGAACTTATGACTTTAATCATCGCACGATCCTGGATACGAAGTTATGCGAAACTACGCGAAGTGTTCATCATCATAGAAAAACCATTTCTCGTCGCATTTGAATTAGTAATGTGCTCGTTGCCGGGCGAAAAGACTGAACGGAACCTGATAATTGAGAATGAATAGTTTTTTACCCCGTAAACTTTTATATATAACACAAGCCGGTAAATCCGTGTGGCAACCTCGGCTATTAAAAAATTGCTGATGCTGCATCTTGGCTTTTCATGAATATTTGAGGCTCGGGTATATTCTTTGCCCAACTCTCATCGTCGTAGAGTAAACGCGAATCGCACTTTTACGAGCCGATTTTTTTTTTTACCGTAGGAACGATCTTAGTAAGTGAATATATAAATCGAGTGACTAGCGATATTACTCGTGTTCCATGCATTCGTAATGTCCTTTTTAAAATACGTCGAAACCTTTGTTTTTGTAACGAACGTTCAAAAATTTTTTCTTTTTTTTATTATTAATAATTCCCGTACTTTGTGATCGAAAATTGCTCGTATTTCGAGCGAGAAGTATTCCCAAAACTACATTGGAGTCATTTATTTCAAGACTGATAATCAAAAATTCGTTTTTTTTTTCGAAAAATTCAATTTGTAAATGAAAAAAAAGAATTTCGACGATAAAACGACTGTAAAAAAAAAACTAGAAATTTTCATCCCATAAATTCGGTGAATTAATGATGGAGAAGATGTTTTTAAATAAATCTTATATAGCTTGTTAATATTTAATAAATAATTTTTTTAATTTAATACTTATTTAATATTTAATTATTAAATAATATTAATTACAATATTAATTATATATATATATATATATAAGAATATTATAAATAACATTAATTATTATCTACGATTTAATTAATAATTAATTAATCAATTACATTCGAATGTTGCTTGTTCGTTTGAATTTTTCAAATCGTACAACGAAATTTCGGTTCATCGATTGTTGATTATCGATCTACAATAAATTACGAACTGTACGATAAATTCTATCTGTCCTCCCCAATGTCGTTATAACCGATATCTCACGTAAAATCATTATTACAAGCTCGTTCTTACATTGATTTTTCCCAAATTGTATAGTCGTTTAAACACAAGACTATTTTCATTAAAAACATTGTCGTTCCACTTTGATCCTTCCTGATCTTTCGCCACGAGACGTTGAAAAAAAAAAGAAAAGAGTAGCGTAGTTTTTCACGTACAAAAGAGTTCGAACTGTTGGTTGTCCGGTCGTAAACTCGTGCCGAAAATTCTTGTGTACGAAAAAGTATAAAGTTGTGTGAAAGCGATCTGTATATACTTGCGAATAGCCCAAACATTCGACATTCTCCTCTTCTATCTGGTGTCCACAAACTCCTCGGATGTTACAATAGACAAAAAGGATATCAAGGCTATTCGCTAGGCCAGCATAGACGCGTGACTCGCCTGGAATATTAGATGACAATACCGGATGCTACGGAAGCCAAAACTATCTTCGGGGAACGGCCGTTCCATGAAGAAACAATGAGAACCCGAAAGCGAGAGAAACGAGATATAAAACGCGAAAGAATCTAAAGCTACGCCGAACTTACGAAATTTTCATTTCCAGTTGTTTACGTACGAAAAAAAAAAAAAAAACAAAACACGTCAACCCGGTTGATCGTCCGAATGATTCATCGCTCGAACGTGGAAAAATAAACACGTGAGATTACACTCCTCCCGAAGTAAACAACCCCCAAAGACGTCAAACCGTGGAAGCATTTTTTTGGATATCCCGTTTCATAAAGCAAGATCAGTTTAATCAGAAATTGATGATTTTTTAAGAATAAGATGAATAATTGATAAATGTTTTTGATTTTTATTTATATTTAACAGGAATTAAATTGTTTAATGAATTTTTGACAGGTTTTTTCATTTGGAAAATAGTAATTTTTTTTTATGTTAGTAATATTGGATAAAGTTCGAACGAGCTTTTTGTTTTTGTGTTTCAATTAAGAGAATAGTGTTTTTTTTAATTTTTGATTTTTTTAAAGGAAATATTTGATAATTATTAGTAATAATTAATTTTTTAAACATTTCTGTAAGAATAATATATCACATGACAAAAATTTTTTTTTCTTCGAAGCTTTTGTTTCACCAAAAGTTCGTGTTTAAAATTACAAGTTCTTGGCGAATTTATTTAAAAGTAGGGAATTAATTACGAATTTATTGAAGAATTAGGAATGTATTCAGTTTATTACGAATGTACGATAAAAGGATTTTATTGAGTGGGAAATTTAAAAAATTGATTTGTAATAAAAGAAATATGGTAAATATTGAATATTACAGTTACGTTGACATTTTGAGAGTACTGTTCAATATGTATTCTCGTATAAAATGGAAACATACGATAAAATCATCTGCGATGCTCAAATATTGAAAAACTTGACAAAAAACGTGAAACGGCGTTTATGAATCTGAAATGAATTGCACACCTCTGATTAATGTACATATTTTTTATTCTCGTCCGAAACGAAAAAATTCAAAACATATTTATGAAAGAATTCTTTCTTACCGACCAAAAGTAATCCACCGACAAGTTTGCCAACGAAACTTTCGAAGTATTTTTGTAGGGTAGTTTTATATTATTAACTGATGGTACGTTACCGACGGAAGATAATGTACCGACTGATTGATGAACGGTTTTAGCAATATCAGCGTATTATGAAAATCACCCTGTGCATCCAGCCTATGGAAACATCGTTTTTGTTGAATTCCTCGTAGGATGACTTCATTGCTAAGAAAATATGTTGCTACGTATTACCATCAGACGTCAACGTAATCACCTGATACGCAGCGCCATGTCCACCGAACTACAAATCCACTGGCGCAGTGGTCGTCGATTCGTTCTCATCAAGATATTGACAACGGTCCCCATCAAAAAGATAGTCAAAAAAGAAAACTCAATCTTTTTAATTTCTCGTCACAAAGAAGTTATGCTAGATATAATTCCACCCAAAGTACTTCAGTTGTCACAAATTTCCTACTCGCCAATTATCTAATTAACCGACAGTCGATAAGTTACCAACAGTTGATTATTGTCGGTAACACACGAATAATTTCCTAGCTGACTGACCAACAGTTTTACCAACTCTAATCATTCAACTAGACCACGAAAGCATCAAAACCATTGATTTACTTTAGAATCAACCACGAATGATGCGAAAAAAGAGTCGAAAAAATGTTTACAAACTGCAATCATAAGATTCACTCTGTTGAACGGAAACTCCGTGGCGACAGCGCTGATGAGGGATCTTCATTATCGACCGGCAACTCGCGAGTCAAATCTTGCGATGTTGCGTTTCTAGCGTCACCAGAAGATCCATGTTTCTTGCCAGTCTCTTGCAACAAGACGAGAAAACACTCGTGATGAAGTTAATTTGACGATCCACGCGCGGGTGGTTTCTCCCCCACAACCAGCCCTCCACGCGCGGGGCCTTCCCCCCCCCCCCCCCCCCCCCCCCCCCCCAACAATCTTCAGGAATGAAACCTTTCGAGCGTTTTTAACCAAACTTTTGACGAGTGATTGTTAAAAAATCATAAGGCATTGAAATTCGTGTACCAATTTTCCATCTTTTAGGAAAAACAATGACAAAAAAAACGATCTTCGATTCTCTTACCCCCTCCATTGTACTTAGGATAATAAAACGTGTTTTTTCTTCCAGATGTCGTTTGGCAATCAACGGCTCGAGGAAATTACAGTTCAAGGTCGAATAAATGACAGAGGATAATATACTATAGTATATAATAATTAAATAAATAATTGAAATGACAAGTTAAAAAAAAAATTCCTGTACGATGTCGACGATTGCGACGGTAATTTAGATGTGAAACAAAAATATCAAAAAAGATTATTAATCTCTAGGAAAGTCGTTATCGCGCTATGGAGGTTATATTTGAAATTTGACAAAATGGCGGCGGTTCGAACTAAAAAGTATCGAATTTGGCCCTTTTTTCGTAAAAAAAAAAAAAAATAGGAAAATAAAAAAAAGCTTTCATAGCGCGATGGAGAATGAGGTTAAAAACGTTTTCTCAAAATTGGATATAGATATCTTCAAAACTCTTCCTTCGAGAGTCGACACTGTTTTGAAAAGCACCGTAGCGAGAACTTTGAAAGAATATGAAAAACGCTGTATACCATACGAAAAAGCAAAAAAAAAAAAAAAATCTTAAAAATTCCACTCTGAAACGATCCCTAAAAGATGACAGACAACAGATGAATGATTTGCTACCCAAAGCGTATAATCCTTTATCCCTCGGAATTATAATAGTCCGACCTAACCTAACGCGACAAACTTCGATTATTTCAGAGCACAGAACCGTCTTCTGATCCCAAGTGTCTTAAAACTCGCCATAATTCCAGTAACAAACAATTCGTCATAACACGTAAAATCTCTCGTGACCGTTTTCCTAACCTCTCAAACGCCAACGTCGATAACTCAAAACCTGTGCTCCCGGGGTAACTTACCGACTGAAAATATCGAGTTACCGTGAAAACGGTTGCATCGGTGTATTATCGACAGGTTGATTAACGGTTCGATCATTCTTCACCAGGTTTCGATAAAATCCGTTTCGAAAGATTCTCGTCGTTAACGATCGGGTTTTCACCGGTTTTGTAAACGATTTTCCTGGACGCTCGACTTACGTCGAATATCGGTTCGACGAGGGTAGCTAAAAACCGAATATGGCGGTTGAGTAATTCAAAAGCCGCGTTGATATCCTTGGAGCCGGTTAGTCGGGTGTGGGCGGGGCACGAAGTGGGAGGGGGGCGTGTCCGAAGTGGGCGTGGCCCGCCGCGGCTCCCATGTCGGTTTCATTGAGTAATAGCGCGATAGGCGGGAGGAGGAGGGGGGTGGGCTGCGGCGCGGGGGAGGAGAGAGGGGGATGCGGGTTCGCAAAAAAAACGAAGCGCGGAGGGAAACCAGCGGTCTCCTCTTTTTGTCGCAGCGCCGCGGGGCGGGAGGGAAACCCCGGAGGAGAAATCCGTACGACGGGAGTTTCGCTGAAGCACGCGATCCCACTCCCGTCCAGCCAAAAGGCGTGGACAGCGAGGGCGTGGCTTTCGAGAGGCCGGGCTATGACAAGTGGGCGGAGCCTCGCTGGGACAACCCACTTCTTCGCTGCTTCACGTTCGTGGTGCGAACAAAGACGAATCGAACGTATATATATATATATATATATATATAGATTCGAACGAGGAAAGTGCCGAACGATCATTATTTTTCGTCCGTTCGAGCCAAGAAACGAGCCTGTTTTCATTTCTACACGGCACTATTTTTTATCGCTGTTATTCGATCGCGCTCTTGTTACTTTACCACGGAAAATCACCCCCGTCATCTTTCCAGATATTCAGCATGGACTTTATACAGGGTGACCGGAAATTGCGTGAACAACTTCACAGCGGTCGTTCGGGAAGTTATTTGGGAATAATTGAGTTAGTTCGTGAATTTAAGATGATGTTTTTGTTTGGGAGGGTGGGGGATTTGTGGGACCTTCGTTTTTTTTTTTTTTTTTTTTCTCGTCATAATCATTCGTTAGCTTTTGGAACAGTATCAGTCGAATATTCGGAGTGAAGAGTTCTTTTTTTTATTTTTTTTTCTGACGAACCAAAATTAACAATAATAATGGTGGAATCGTCGTAACTGAATAACTATTCAATTTTTACCCCTTAATGAAGCTCAATGCGCGAAACTCCGAGCTGAAATGATTCTGGTGGTGCTTTCGTCAGGTCGCGATGTTTCCCCCACCCATGCGTCCTACTATTATAACTGCGATAATTCATCGATTCTTACCTTTTTAAATACGTATAACAAGTTCTTTAACTTTTTCGAGTGAGTCGAAAAACTTTTTGCAAACGTTACTTCGCGGAATCTCTGTCGCGACTGTCCACGACAATCTTCGCGCAGCGACACGAGCGGTCCGTGCGAGAACTAATTCGACGAGAGCTCGACAATACCGTAGTGAAGTTGGCAATATTTCGGAATAAAAATGTAAAACAGAAAACTTTTAGCTAAATGATATTTCTTTTAAGAAAATCAAACGACGCGACGGAATCTCGGAGGGAGGAAAAAAAAACATTATCATTGCAGATTTTATGAGGCTGACGTGCGATATCAATATTCAGGAATGGTAATTTAATAATAACTTCGTAATTATGAAAATAATACCCAATTTTCCCTCACCAAGATTTCGATCAAAAGTATTAAGTATTTAACCTTAAACAATAATAAAGCATTCTAATCTGAAATCACGAAGTGAAAATGACCGGTCACATTTGGTCATGTAACGTAACCTAACTACATCTCGCTACTTATCACTCCCATTGTTTCCAGAGCACGAAAAATGAGACTCGAAACCGTTGACTTAGGAAGAGTTCATTGTAGTTATTACTTTATGAGATAGTAAAACAAAAACAATGACAGTGTTCGAGGTAACCAATTTTCTAAATGTACGGGCAATGAAAACGACTCAGGGTCGTGCACGGTGTTCGTAGTCTAGAAAGGTCGGTAGTGGGGGAAGTCGCTCGACGTCCACTCTCCGCAGCTTCGATTTTCAGCCGCGTGGTACGCTCTGGCGATGGCATTTTGTGTGCGAAGGAGAGGGGTCACGTGTCTCTCTCCCTCTCTCTCTCTCTCTTTCTCTCTTTCTCTCATTCTCTAACGCACGCCAACCACGTTTGAAATCGCGTTTTCTCAAAACAAGCCGTCTCGTTTCGTTTTCGTAGAAAATACTCGGCGACGAAATGAAACACACGCGTGCCCAAATATACAACAAAACTTTGAAGGCATTCGATTGTTGACATCGAGTGTAACGGTCAGCCAGATTAAACAGTCGTCCAACAGATGTCGCGGGTAGTTCCGTCGTGGCGAAATAAACACGAATCACTGAACGTCTATTTCGATCTTCGTTTGTTCAATTTTCGTTATTACGATCCTAACCTCTGAATCGTGCTCAGTGATAACGCGGTTACGTCCGCGATCGCCATCTTGCTTTCCATCAGGACAGATCGCGTGATTTTTCTCGTAAAAGTAAACAGAATCGTTGCTGACTGGTCTACAAGATCGATGGATACAGAGTTGTTTTCAATATCGAGAAAATACATCGATAGTCGTAGAAACCCGAAAAGTATCGTATTTCAATGACATCCTATAATTAAATAAGTTCAATCACGCGACACGCTACGAATAACCATTTTCCCCGAACCTAAAAAACCACCTGTGTACGGCGACTCGGTTTTTTCCGCCATCTTTAATATTTCGGGGCGATTCGCGATCGATCGTACAAAATCTATTTTCTATATATACGCGGAAAGAAAGGGGATCTCTCGCTCGGGTATAAACGAGGAAAGGGCGACGGGGTGGGGAGAGCCGGCAAGTATTCGGGCACGAACGGTGGGCGGCATTCGCTTTCCTTCCGAAGGGCGTGGCTTAGCGTCCGCGCGGGGTGGGGGATCGGGAAGGTACCGGGTACAAGGCAGTCACAATTCAGCCGTCGGACGGATAACACGTGACGTCGCGACACGTTAGTGTCTCCAACGCCCAAAAAAAAAAAATTCAACCGGAAGTGTCGCCGCGAGAGTATATTCGGTGATTTCGAGAGATATCCGGCTCTGCAACTTGATGTGAAAGAAACGTGTAATAAAAAGCGTCGAGGAACGACGAAGCGTCGTTTGTGATGAAACGAGAGTGTTGCCGTTCGATCGCGAAGAGTTCACGAGAACGCTCCTCTACGGAATCTCGTTTCGACTTAAAAAACAAGTGCAATACGAGTGTCGAGTGGTGTACGTAGGGCGAATCTTTCGCCCGATGTTATCGCCGCAATCTCGGGCCTAACCTCCTCGACTGATTCGTGAAAAACTGTCGCTTCGACGAAACGTCGCTGCCGAGCGAACAAAGGTAGATGAATACTCGGCGGTTTTCAATGATTTTTTTTTTCACAATTGCAGTCTTCGACGATCGTCGAAGCAAAAACGCGTTCGACTCAACGTTAGCTGCGATTATTAAAGCTCGATTATCGACGGAGGGATAGAGTAGAGAGAAAGGAGAGAGAGAGAGAGAGGGAGAAAGAGAGAGCGAGAAGGGGAAAGATAGATGGGTGCGGATGTTCGACTGAGGGCTTTAAGGCTCTAACCGTTGGCTCGACCGGCCGGCGCCCGCCGTCGTTAAAGGGAATATATCCGAAGCTGCATTCGACAACGCAGCTGGGGTGTACTCTTGTTTTCACGACTATTCGGTGGTGCCGCCACTGCTGGACCGGCGCATTTCACGCTTTTCCTTTATACAGCCTGTCCCGAAACGTTCGCGAAAATTCTCACGAAAATAACGTTGAAAATGTTCGCGAGCTGTTCCGGGCTTGAAGTTCGATCTTGGCCGGAAATCCGGTATTGGCTGAATTTCAAATTTGACGTCAAATCGAAGTTAGAAATCAATGGTTCCTGCCAGAGTGAACGAGTCCAACGCGCTCTCTTCGTAACACGCTCGATATGTTCAGTTCGGTGTTTATTGCTCTTTCGGAATAACTCTGGCTTCGCGGAATGTGAAAACACGGTTTTTTTTTTTTATCAGACTCGATGCAACGCGGAACGTCTTTTCACTTTGAATTTCGGAAACATTTTTTAATCGGAATAAACGTTGAAGGAATTTTAGACTACGCGAAAGGTCGTTCAACCCGCTTTTACCATCCGACGGAATAACGTCGATGCGGTGAAACGGGAAAATCGAACGTTCTGCGAAGCCCAAAGAAAATTATCGCAGAAACGTGTCCGTTATAAAGTTCCTCCCGTTTGGGATCACTGACGTATCGTATTCGCGATCGGGAAAAATAAACAAGCGTGAATAATTTTTAAAATCAAAGCGCAGCAGAAAAATAACGTTGTGCGTTAATTTTTCTCCCGTCGAGTTCGAAAGCACTCGCGCGATTTCCTCGACTCATCTCGATAACAATATGAAACATGGAATTTGATCATTTTTTCGTATCCGCTGAAAAAAATATCGTATCCGCTGAGAAAAATTCGTTATTTTCGGGAGTACAGAAATTAACCATTTCCTAAACGCGTGTGCGATTTTATTTTTATTTATTTCTTGTTTTAAATATTTTTAAAAGATTGTAGATATTTTACAACCCGTTTTTAAACGTTTGTATATTTTTTTTTTTTTACTATTTTTAAGATATTTTCAAACATTTTTACATCTTTTAGTGGTTTTTTCTAGAAATTTTTAGATTTCATTTATACATTTTTATTTTAGACTTTTAGAATTGACTTTGAATATTGTTTGACGTTTTTTTTAATATTTTAGACATTTTAAGGATGTTTTTACGAATTTTTAGATTTATTTAAGGAATTTCTAAGGACTTGCATTAATTTACTAAATATATGTATTTCCGGTTAAAGATTAATTCTATTTGAAACTCGTTTCTCGGATTTATGATTTTTCGTTCGATATTTCTACAGTCTCGCGATATTCATTCGATACATTTACTTCCGGTCACTGGTCGGTGCACCAGCCAGAACTTTGTTCACTTCGAAAATTCCCGATATCACTCACGCCCTACTTGGCAACTCGTTACCTTAATACGGAAAGTTTAATCCAATCTGGTGACGCACGTTGGAATACGGAAGTGAAAAAAAGCGTTGGTTGTAAAGGGCACGTTGACCAAAGTTCGATTACCTCGTAATCGAACGGTTTCGAAAGAATATTTTTGGAAAATCACTGAAAATTGACAATTCTTCGTTAAGTCACATTCCTTCAATTTCACTAATCAAAATATGTATTTTCCCATCTTCAACTTCGAAATTCCGAATTCTGTAAAACGGGATTCTAAAAAACGATCGAATAACGTTTATTAGCCCAAACATGCGAAAAACCGGAAATGGGTACAACGTTGAAGTTTTTATCGTCGAAAAACAACGGAAATGATTTTTTATTCGATTCCTCGTAATTATTTGTTTCCTGTTTCGGACTGTGACGATCGTTGTAACGTTTCTCGAAGTTTATAACCTCAAAAAGCAAAAAAAAAAAACAAATAAATAATAATAAACAACACATGGAAAAAAAACGTTGTGTCTGAACGATTCAAACTTCGTAATCATAATTCAAAATCATTTGGATTTACGATTACTAATAAGTTGAAGAAAAGTGCCGAAAAAATAATGGACATCGTTTAATCTCGTATCGCTAGTTAAAAAAAAAGCATAAAAATCAGGAAGGGAAAAAAATAAATGTTCAACAACGTAAAAACCAAGGCGAAAAAATATCCCTAATACTACGATCGATAATTAAATTAATATTATCAACTTCACTAATCTATATCTATAATTTGTTAAATCTGAAAATAGAAAATAAAATTCTATCTATAATTTGTTAAATCTGAAAATAGAAAAATACAATACATTTAAGCATAATAATATTCGTCATAAGAAAATAATAATTCGTGAAGTATTGATAATAAACATGTTCAATTATAATTATTACCATCAAAAACGAAATATCAAAATATTAATCAGCTTGACTCTAAGAGTCTTACCAATCGCCATTTTATAAAGCTGTACCCGAAAAAAGTAACGATTGTCGTTTGTGTAAATCGCAAACAATTAATATTTCCGTTCAAAAGACTGATCCGCGTGCACGTATTTCCGATATGTATGCAACAAACGCATTGATTTCATGAATTAATTACCGTCGTATTTCCTCGGTAAAAACTACCGATTTTTCACAGACGTAATTTTGAATTGCTATATAACAGTGTACAAAAAAAATGAATTTTCGTTTCTAACGTTCCGCGGACCGATTTTGTCTTGCAGGGCGACGGAAGAATTTTTGTTATTTTCTTTCACCTACGAAAGCAGAAAATTCGCGAAAGGGCGAGTAACGAAAATGTAGCGCCGACGGAAGAGAAGCTTTCGAAGGATCGAGCCTCGTAGCGAAGAGCCGAAAGAGCGAGGATTATTCGTATTCCTCGAATTGTTTATCCGTTGTGCGCGAGTGTGCGCGAGGGGGCGTGTCCATCGAGCCAGCGATGCAATAAGAAGTGACGATTTTCCGCGCAAGCGCGCGCGTGGGGTTACGTTCCTAACGGAAAAAAAAAAGAAATAAAACGTGTGTGTCCGTGCGCGCGTGTTTCACGTTTGTTTGTTATTTTCGGCGAGTAACGTGAATTTTTGAAAGGATATCGTTGGAAGACGCGTCGAAGCGCGGAATATTTCGAAGCGTGGAGAAAATTGCCGTTTCCGAGGAAAGGGGCAGAGAAAAAAAAAACCGGGGGAAAAGAAGAAATACGTGATGATATAGGATCGCGGACGGTGGAGTCATCCGCCCAGTCATCACAGTGGAGTTCTGCTTTATCGCTGGTGAGTTTCCTCCAACCCTCCCGATCGTTATTTTCTTCTATACTTTCAGCCATTTTTTATTGATGACGCTTTTTTATTGATCGTCGATAAGTTACGAAAATTTATTAGTTTTTTTTTTTTTTTTAGATATTTTTTATAATTAATGAAACATTTTTTTTTATGTCTTGTACAATTTTTTAGACATGTTTAGATAATATAAAATATTTTTGGATATTTTTAAGTAGTTTTGTAAAATGTTTTAGACATCCTTTTTTTTTACGAATTTTCAGGAATTTTCGGATTGTTACAACATTTTTTAGGTACTTTTAGAAATTCAAATTTTGTTAACATAAATAAAGGAAAAGGAAAGTGTCTTTAATCACGGGATAAATGGATAGTTTATTTGTTTTGTTTTTGTAAAAGTGTTCGCGTAGTTTTCAAGAACAATCGAATTGTTTAAAATCGTCATTTAGTCCTCTACGATTTTGATAGACCGAGTTATTGACTATGAAGCAAAAAATTGCACATTTTCAGTTTGAAAAGTCAACAAAAACTGTGTGTGTTTTTTTTTTCAGCAAAATAGTTCCAAATTTTGGTTTGATTTTTCAATTTTTTTAAAACTGAAAAGTGATTGGTAATAATCCGCGAATCTGGGTATTTTATGACGTTGAAGCTCGCTTCCTTGAAACGCAATGAAAATCATTTTTTTTCTTTTTTTTTTTAGAATTTTCCTGTAGCTTTTCTGATTTGACGGTAATCCCAAACGTGAATCCGATTGAATCAGGTGCCATGCGAGGTTGAAATATATGCTTGAAAATAAGATTCCGTCCTCATGGTCGTCTTTGATTCACGGTATTTCGCGCTCTGAATGTTTTCTAGAACAAAGCGCGTCCCACACCTTTTCTCTTTTATTTTTGAAGACGATCCAGCGATTATTTGTAAGTATCGTGTGTTGGATCAACAAAACAATGACAATTAACATTTTTTTATTCGCTCGTTCGAATACAAATTTTCTTCGCAACGAAATTTCTTATCGTGCATCTCTATATCATTTCCCCTATTTAACGAAATATTTTTTTTCTCAACTGCCAATCTTTGATTTCCAAATAAATCCTAAACACCTTTTGATTCGTTTGGGTTTTCATAGAAAAAAAAAAAAAAAAAAATAAAGAAAAGTTAAAGAATAATAATTCCGGTTGCATTCCATAATTACAAACATCAATCTCGTGAATTATTCTCTATCATTGGTTTACAGGAAAACGTTTCCGGTTTTCGTTCGAGCGAGTTTAGCGAATCGAGCGAATTTAGCGAAGAAAACAACGAAACACTTGGAGAGTTTACTGTGACCTGAAAAGTTTATTTGACCTTGAACATAGAACGAAGAAGGGAGCCCAAAAGAAACAAACCCAAACAGAAGCAAGATATTTCCCCAATCGAAGTCAAACTCGAAAAAGCCGAACCCAAACACAAACGAACCCACAATAACGTTCTAATCAAATGTAAAAAGCTAAAACAAATCCAAACCCGAAGGGAGCCGAACAAACCCAAACAGACACACGATAGTTTCTCCAAACAAACCCAAACGACGCTACACTTGAGCGAACCCAAACAAACAGTATATTCCCGAACATACGAAACCAAAAAGGCCGAAGGACGAAAAAAAAATCGCTGATATTTTCCCAAACGCAGTCGAACTCAAAACCAACAACGTTTCTCGAAAAAACGTCAAGAAACCGATAAAACTCAAGATGAACCAAACCCAAACAAACCCAAACAAACTTGCACACTCAGAACCTTCAAAAAACAAAGAAAAAGAAAGAGAAAGTCGCAATTATCAACCAGACAAAAAAACCTATCCCGTTTGAAAAAGTTCTACGATCGAATAGAACCCAAACAAACCCAAACAAACCGAAAATTCGTTGATTCTCGTCCCGGACTGAATCTCGATCGAATCAACAAGTTTTTCAATACCATGAATTCACGCGTCGCAAAAATTCGTCCGTAATCCCAACATCGCGTTTAAACAAAACTGCGAAACGAAATCTGCAACGAAAGGGCGCGAAAGATCGCGGTCGGTGATCGTGGATCGAAACATCGAGAGGATTTGAGTCGGCGGTTAGAGCGCTGGCGAATTTCGGGCTCTCTGACCCGCCCATAGTGTACCTAAACTAAAAGTTGGTGAAGACGAGGAGAATGGAAGGGGGCGGCGAAGCGGCAGGGTGGGAGGGGGGGACAGAGACATCGAGGAAAGAAAAGAGAGCGAGAGGGAAGTGTTTAGCTGCTGGCAAGGTTTTCGTGGAAGGACCGAAAGTAGTTTTCGTTGTACGCATATCCAAAGAGTCCGCACGCGTTCACGAATATTTCTCTATATCTCTCCATCTCTTTCGGCCTCTACCTCATCCCCTCCACGGCTTAGCCTTCTCTCTCTCTCTCTTTTTCTCTCTGCCCCTCTCTTTTTCGCTCTTTCTCTCTCCCACTCTCTTTTAGACCGTTAACGAGCCCAGGGTCTCTTCCGTCCATAAGAATACTTTGCTCACTTTTCGCCTCGTCGAAAGAGAACTAGAGAGGCAGAGCATCGACCTGGGAAGACTCGGGCTCGAACATCGAGGCTAGACGACTCCTTTGCTCGTCCATACCTGCGCGAGGATATTTGTTGTTCGCGAAGACCGCGAGAGATCGATGGAGATTTGCGGAAACAACGAATTACCGACGGTAGGTAAAACGACGACGATGTTTTTTTTTTTTTTTTCGTTGCTGGCGGAAATGTAACGCCAGCAAAATCGTGTAAAAACTGCCGGTCCGTGCGCACTCTTGCGTTTCGCGGGTCTGGGATATATATATATATATTTCTTTTTGTTTATCCGCTTTTTCTGGTTATTTTTTGTTTTTCGTTGCTGTCTTTTTTTTTTACGCATTCGAGAGACTTTTGACCTTTGACATTCATCGAGTGTGACAGAGGCTATTGTGAGAACGCCCTCGACCAACGGAGGACTCATTTTCAAACGCCACTTGGATTCGCAATGGGAGAAATGAAAGAGCGAGAGGAAAATAATTTGTCCGTGATTCCTTCGTATTTTATCGCGCCCAGGAAACTTTCCACCCGAGCTGGGGCTTTCGAGTTCGATTAATGTTATCGTGGACTCGAGTTTCTTACTTTCTATTGATATTTCGATTGTTCCGATTTAAAAAAATATTGGGTTTTGTTTGTTTCAATTTTGGAAAATTGAGTTTTGATGATTTCAATTTTTTTAAATTCAGTTTTGATGATTTCCATTTCGGAAAATTGAATTTTGATGATTTCAATTTTTTTTTTAATTCAGTTTTGATTATTTCCATTTCGGGAAATTGAATTTTGATGATTTCAATTTTTTTAAATTCAGTTTTGATGATTTCCATTTCGGAAAATTGAATTTTGATTACTTCAATTTTTGAAAATTGAACTTTAATTATTTTAATTTTGGAAATTTCAATGTTTGAAAATACAATTTTAATAATATCAATTTTTGAAAATTGAATCTTGATTGTTTCAATTTTGTAAAATTTAATTTCTATCGTTTCAATTTCCAACATTCAAACGTCACGATTAAAATCATAAAACAATTGAATTTTTAAGTTTTCAATTGAAAACAAATAACAGATATCAATCCGGGATCTATCCAAAAACATTCGAACCCCGGAATCAGGGACGATTCTTTTCGCCGCAAAAAAAAAAAAAATAAATAAAAATCCCCAACGAAAATCTAACCGCGTTCGACGTTACGAGGCTTCGTTCGGACCGATATTTCCTCGCGAGTAGAGGTGCCAGGACGAAATTGTCAACCCCCCCCCCCCCCCCCCGGCCCTTCCGAACCCGGACAAAGATCGAAATGGAGTTGAAGAAAGGAAAAAAGAAACAAAAGAAAAAACAAAACAAAAAAAAAAAAAACCAAACAAACAAAAAAAAAAGGAAAAAGAAAGCATTAATTAGTGCAGAAGAGCGAAACGAGTTTAGCGTTTCCGAGTTTATAGCGGAGTCCGTTGCGCACGCACGTCGTGTTACCAAGAGAAAGGAAGAAAAGCTTCGGAGGAGAGAACGGAGGTTACCAACCAAGTGGAGACCCTCCGAAACTCTTGGCTATCGGTCGGACCCTCCGATTGTGTCGTATACGCGAACGATCCGTGTTTCGCGTATATTAGAAGTAGCCCGGACACCGAAAGCAAGAAGAAGTACCGGGAGACAGAGAGAGAGAGAGAGAGAAAGAAATAAAAAAAAAAGAAAGAGAGAAACTCGCACACGCACATGCGTCAGCGTACATACCGACATCGTTGAAAGGATTAACGACGACGAACGGTTAACGAGGCTTTCGGTACAGCAAAAGCGACATCAGCCGCAACGAGCGATACTCACACTTGTAGAGAACGAACGAACGAACGAGAAAGAAGGAGACAGGAGTTTGACGGTGAAGGGAGACCGGGGGGGGGGGGGTGTACTTACGCATCAACGTGAATCGTGTACGCGAAGTTGAACGCGCTGGGGTGTCTTATATACATGGTTTACCTACATGGTCATTTCTACCAGTTATTTTTGTCAACGATTGTTAACAACGCGGAATAACAGTCGCTACGGTCGGCGATGGTTGGAACAATTGATAATTGGGGCATTGTCTTTTGGGACTAGTAACGTTGAAAGGCGATTGTTAGTTGGTTGGGTTAATAAATGATAATTTTTGAACGAAATTGTATCATTGTGAATTGTAATTGTAAACAACGAGATGGGATGTTATTAATTAGGAAGGATAATAGTCGTTCGTTGTTCGTAATTAGTATCTGTAAACACCAATTGACTATTGTCGTTCATAATTAAGAATGGTTTAATGGTTAGATGTTGCTTATGAATCATTATTTTGAACAATAGTTGACTATTAGGTTATTGTCAGGTTGTAAAGATTGGATGGTTAGTTAATAGGTGATGGTTAATTATAGTTGATAGTTGATAATCAACAATAGGTAATAGTTGATGATCAACAATAGTTAATAGTTGATGATCAATAATAGTTAATAGTTGATAATCAATAATAGTTAATAGCTGATAATCAATAATAGTTAATAGTTGATAATCAACAATAGTTAATAGTTGATAATCAATAATAGTTAATAGTTGATAATCAATAATAGTTAATAGTTAATAATCAATAATAGTTAATAGCTGATAATCAATAATAGTTAATAGTTGATAATCAATAATAGTTAATAGCTGATAATTAATAATAGTTAATAGTTGATAATCAATAATAGTTAATAGTTGATAACCAATAATAGTTAATAGTTGATAATCAATAATAGTTAATAGATGATAATCAATAATAGTTAATAGCTGATAATCAATAATAGTTAATAGTTGATAATCAACAATAGTTAATAGTTGATAATCAATAATAGTTAATAATTGATAATCAATAATTTTTAATAGTTGATAACCAATAATAGTTAATAGTTGATAACCAATAATACTTAATAGTTGATAATCAATAATAGTTAATAGTTGATAACCAATAATAGTTAATAGTTGATAATCAATAATAGTTAATAGTTGATAACCAATAATAGTTAATAGTTGATAATCAATAACAGTTAATAGTTGATAATCAATAATAGTTCATAATTGATAATCAATAATAGTTGATAGTCAACGATATTTTATCGTTGATAATTATCAATAGTTGATAATATTTAACAAAAATTCACTAGCCGACAATAGTTAACGACAATCGATACTTAATCATACCCAATAGTCAATAACGGCTCATGAATAAACTATAACAATAAACCTTCGTCGGAATCCGTTGAAACGCGAGCGTCGTAACTTTTCCATTCTCAAGCATTATCGGCCCAATATTCGCCCTTTTCTTCCGACAAACCGCAAAACCAGTCACACTCCGTCACGAAAACAAAAAAAAAAAACCAAAAAAAAAAAAAACAAATGAGATCTCATCCCGAGAAAATCGACGCGAGAGCAACAGTCGCTACGCGCGTTTTTATTTTATTTTTTTTTTTTTCATTTTATTTCCCTTCGTATTTTATTGCGACTGACGTCCATCGGACTTCAACGCTGTGGGATGTGTTTATTGTGTTTTTCGTTTCTGCGTTTCCTCTTGTTTTTTTTTTTTTTTTAGTACACTTTTTTTTTTTTTTCATCCTCCCAGAACTCGCGTAAGACACCCACGCAAAGTGTCATAAGAACGGACGTATATGCTGGAGAGACACAAGAAGCTACCACATATGTATTCGGTTAGGCTTTCTTTCTTTCTTTCTCCCCCCCCCCCCCCCCCCCCCCCCCCCCCCCCCCCCCTCTTTCCTTCCTCCCCCCCCCCCCCCCTGCCCGCCCGTCCCCCCCTCCTTCCCCTCAACTCGCCATACGTGCAAATATTTTTCCGCTCGTGTTCTCGTTACACACGGAAAAATATTATAATATTTTTCCGCTCGGAAAAATATTATATTATTATTATTATTATTATTATTATTATTATTAAAGTTGACAATAGTGTATAACAAATTTTATAGCGTTAATGATGATATCAGCATATACGTATCCGTGCATATATATGTATATCTTTGTTGGCCACACGTGCTATCGGCGCGCCCGATGGTGACGCTTTCCCGATCGATTCCACAGTATACACACGAAACAGTTCGCCGTCCCGTGCGTTCGTAGGAGGTTCTCGTAGCTCACACCAGTGGTACGAGTCCACTGGCACACACTCGGACCGCGCTCTCGCGGGAGCTCATCGTACCGCGCACGTTGAAGCGGAAAAAATGAAAAAAATACGAGGGGAAGAAGGAAAAAAAAAAAAACAAAAAAATACGTCGCCGGTAGCACGTTCGAACGACGAAAGTTTTCTTATATCATTTGAAATTGAATTTCATATGCACGGACATTCACGAGGGAAGGTTATTTTTTGGATGGGCGAGGGATTGGTATCGGCAGGATGGGAATGAATTTGATTAAAAGAATTTTATGGGTTTATATATATTTATTTATTTGTTTATTTATTTATTTATTTATGGAAGCGTGGTTTTGCAATTTGTTTTTGTTGCAACGGATACAATAACGAAGATTTACGAATTTTCAAAATTATTGTACTTCAGTCGGTTGCTGTAAGTGTGTATAATACGTGGTTACAATTTTGTAACAATCAGTTAAGTATTTTTAGAAATTTTAAGGTACATCTTAAAAATCGGTTCGAACGTCGATCACCGAAAGTCCTCGCTGTAATAATCGTTTTTGATCGATTCAACCGCACTCTCACGTAACATCCTTAACAAGACACACCGAATTTTTCTTTTCGTGATTTTTTCACGTATTTTCGATTCGAACGAGGTGAGAGTTTCAAATTTTTCATTCGTATTGTTTTTACGGAGAGGCTCCAACGTGTTTTTTCACTCGTCCATCATTGATCGTTGATTGTTCTTTCCCGTAACGAATATACCTTGCCAAAATAAAGCGAAGTCATTTTTAACGAAAATTTGAATTTTTTAGCGTCAATGCTGTGTAATAAACGAAAAATCATGAAAATCATTGTAGTTTCGCACAAGACTCGAACGAGCTAAGAATTATGAAAAAAAAAGGTCATCATCGCTTCATTGGATTTTTTTTTTTTTTTTTCGTTTTTTTTTTTCGATCGTCTTTTCACGGCGAGTCGACGCGATTTCCAACGGGTAACTCAAACGCTCTCGAATCGGCTTTTGAAAACGTCGAGCCGAAACGAACGAAATCAGGGCACGCGCTTCTTCCCAAAGAACCAACTTCGAGTAACAAACACCACCCCAATGGAAAATCTTCGATCGCAAAGCCTCGGGATTCGCGAAATCCAATGCGCATTGGTAACCGTTGCCGCGAATTCACCGCGTGCGTGAATGGTTTCTGATTCCCGACGTCGCTTCTCGGAAGCTTCTTCGGCTTGCGTTCGATAAAAAATTCGAAACGCGAACTCGCCAAGGGTCTTCATAAATAAAGACAAGTCGATCGGGAAAACAAAAGGAAACGAAAGATACAACGGTCATCGATTACAAGTGTGCAGCGATGACGATACGAAGCAACGCGTCTGAGCCTACGAACGTCTATTTTACACTCCACATTTCGACGGAGGGGGGGGGGGGAGAGAAATCTGAAAAATTCAAGAAAAACAAGGAAAATGTTCGTCGATCGTTTGGCTAAAGAATTTCCTTTTCTGGTAGCTAAAGAATTTTCTTAAGACAGCTCTGGCTCACCTGGGTTCGCAGAAACAAAAAAAAAAAAAAATTGCGACACCGCGTGTCATCGTTGTGAAAACGAGGAAACGAAAAATAGAAGAAAAAAAAAAAACGATAACGAAAGAAAGAAACTTCCTCGGTTTGCGATTAATCGCACGCGAAATTTTGGCTCGTGCGTATCCAAAAAAAAAAAAAAAGAAAAAAATGACGCGTTATCTACGCTCGTTTTGGAGCCTATCGCGTATCTCCGGATCCTCGTTTTCTCTCGTCGAGGTTAGCCCGCGATTCAGATGGGAATGGAACGCTCGAAAATGTCATTAACTTTGGCCCCGGCGTAAATAAATAAATCACTGACCGCGGACGTACAGCCTGGACCGGACGACTCAGAGAAGTACGGGGAAAGACGAATATGAGGGGATCGAGAGAGAGAGAGAGAGAGAGAGAGGGAAAGAGGGAGAAAGAGAGAGAGAACGATCGAAAAGAAGGTGGAGAGAAGACGTGGACAAGTTGGATTGGTGGAATTTTCGGCGTAGCCCTACGAGGATTGGAGGAACCGGTTCTCTTACCCGGCACAAAGAAACGAGGAAGAAAACGAAGAAGCGGAAGAATAAGAAGATGAAAAGGAGCTTACGTTTAGGATGCTGAGTGGAGGAAGGGCGTAATTCACGAGGAATCCGCGGATTCGATCTTCCCTTTCACCCTCGAAGAAAACGAAGGGACTCCACCGAGGTAAGAGGGTGAACAACTACCCCAGGCTCTTCCCTTCGTCCTGACGAACAGAGACGAAAGCAGTCCCGTTCTTTCTCGTTCTTGGTGTTTTCTTCGAGCCTCTCTTCGAGTGTACTCGACCGGGCGAAGCCTTCGGAATCACCTCCCGAAGAACCAACCCTAAGCTTCAACTTCTTATTCTCCTAGCTCCGGATTTCTGACGATGCGCGCTGCCACGAGCGTTTCCCGACCTCGACCCGGCCGGACGCGAATCCTGCGAGGTCCAACGCATCGCGGCGGATACCTGCGTCTCGTGCAAATCTACTTGGGGATAACAAAAAACCGGCATCCGAGTATGACTGGGTGGGTGATGCTGGCTAGTTGATAAATAGATAAATTGGCAATAGATAAATTGAGAAATAGATGAATTGATAATTAGATGAATTGACAAATAGAGAAATTGACAAATAGAGAAATTGACAAATAGAGAAATTGACAAATAGAGAAATTGACAAATAGAAGAATTGACAAATAGAGAGATTGACAAATAGATAAATTGACAAATAGAGAAATTGACAAATAGAAGAATTGACAAATAGATAAATTGATAGGTAAATATATGGACAGATAGATAAATGATAAGTAGATAAATTGACAAATAAATAAATTGAGAAATAGATAAATTGACAAATACTTGAATTGCCAAATAGATAAATTTATAAATTTACATAAATTGACAGGTAAATAAATGGACAAATAGATAAATTGATAAGTAGATAAATTAACAAATAGATGAATTTATATATAGATAAATTGTCAAATAGATAAATTGACAAATAGATTAATTGACAAATAGATAAATAGTCAAATAAATAAATCGACAAATAGATAAATCGACGTCGATTGTTCGGGTTTGTCAGGAATATTAACATTCAATAAATAGATAAATTGAATCGAACACATCCTCGTCTCAGATATGCTCGAAAGTCGAGTATCGTAAGAAATTCTGTCTCGATTCGGAGGCTTAAACAGGAAACGGACTCTTGTTTGGGTTTGTTTGGGCTGCGCGGGCTCTCACGCAATATCCCTATCGCCGTTTGTTGGATGTCCGTGCGGTCACCCACTGATGCATTGTCCCGTCGCGGCAACTTTCAGTCGCTGTAGGAATTCCCCCCACCACCGTAGACGCAAAGAGAGGGAAAACGTCGAGGTAAAATCGTCCAGGAAGTTTTTGGAGGATGAACGCGTGGGTCGAAAGGGCGGCGAGGGAAATAGGGAGGGCCATAAAATACTCGGGGTATCCGACTCTCTTATCCCGGTGAAGGGTTATTGCGGTCTTTCATGTAACGTTATACGAGGGTCGATTGAAAAGAACTTAGCCCCAACGCCTGATCGCATCACTTTCACGAATTCGACTTGTACATGTTTCGTCGTACCTTTCGGACGGCTATAACCAACATTTCAGTCGTATTCATCCATCAGTCTTGTTTTTACAGCTTTTGGAAGGCAAACGACCCGGACGTATTTTTGTAAAAAGTGGCAAAACAGCAATTGTTTCGTGATTCGATATTTGGAGATTGAAAGAAAATGGACTCCAACGATGTAAATCGCAACGTAGATTTTTCGTAAAAAGTGGAAAAAAATAAATTGTTTCGTGATTCGATTACTGTTTGGGTTTGTTTTGGAAAATTCAAGAAAAAAACAAAAAATAACTATTCGTACGATTGTAACACTTGGAATTTATCCAATATTTGGAAATTGAAAGAAAATGGACTCCAACGATGTAAATCGCAACGGAGCTCGAAATCGTAAAACGTGGAGAACAAAAGAAAGGATTTTTTGAAAACGCAGGTATAACGCAAACGCTCTCTGATCGAGAAATGGAAAAGTAGCCACAGGTATAAGCTCTCGGGATCAGGTAATTGCAGAAATCCTGCGGGTTCCCGCGTTCGGAAAACGACATTTCGCGAACGACGAATCCTGAGGTTAACGCTGCACAGCTGGCTTACATAAAACCGTACGAGTACTGGCTTAGCAGGTCTCGAGAATCGCTAGCTGTAACGCGAACCTTCATACGTGTGTCGGAAACGAGCAGCAATTCAACCGGAGCTCAAATACGAGTTGTTAGGGAGTTGAACAGTATCAACGGGTTTTTACAAGGGCACTAAACCCGCACCTTTTCATTTTCGTTTTGCCGCTGAATATTCCATTTATCGCTCGAACGGCTCGTAACCCAATACGACGGGCCTTCAATCAATCCATGGACGACTTTCGAATTTCGTTAATTGCTGAATCTCGTCATCGCAAAATTCCTCGATTATTATACAAATTTTTAGTGTCATAACCTAGAATACAAATATGAAAAAAAAAAATAGTTCGCCGAATAATGGATCTGAAGAAATAAAGAAATGAAAAAATAAAAAATAATTCGCTGAATAATTGATCCGAAGAAATAAAAAAATGAAGAAATAAAAAATAATTCGCCGAATAATTGATCCGAAGAAATAAAAAAATTAAAAAATTAAAAATAATTCGCTGAACAATTGATCTGAAGAAATAAAAAAAAGAAAAAAATAGTTCGCCGAATAATGGATCTGAAGAAATAAAAAAATGAAGAAATAAAAAATAATTCGGTGAATAATTGATCCGAAGAAATAAAAAAATAAAAAAATTAAAAATAATTCGCTGAACAATTGATCTGAAGAAATAAAAAAAAGAAAAAAAAATAGTTCGCCGGATAATGGATCTGAAAAAATAAAAAAATGAAAAAATAGTTCGCCGAATAATGGATCTGATGAAATAAAAAATGAGAGAAAATATTTCATTGCGTTGCAACGATGCAAACTTCAAGTTCCATATTCTGCTTCGGGCGCACGAGAAAAGACTGTATTTATAAATTTTTCATGAGATCGTGAATAAAGATATTGATTCAGGTTTTGTTAGGCTTAATTAATAAACTCTTGAAATATATCCGGAAAAAATCGTTATAGGTTTTATGCACTTTTGGCTCACAAAAACAGCATTTGAATACAACGTCTCGATTAGTAGATTTATTTACTGCTTATTATTTAAAAAAAAAATAGAAATCAATTTTTTAAATAATATTTATCCAGTCGATCGTTAAAGGTGTACATCATACGTGGTTGAAATTTCACAACGATCAGTTCGGTAGTTTTGGACATTTTAAAGTATATTTTAAAAATCAGTTTGATCGTCAATCCCTGAAAGTCCTCACAGTAATAATCGTTTTTGATCGATTCAACCGCACTCTCGCGTAATATCCTTAACAAGACACACCGAATTTTTCTTTTCTTCTGATTTGTCACGTATTTTCGATTCGAACGAGGTAAGAATTTCAAATTTCTGCTTCGTATTGATTTCCGAAGAGGCTGTAACGAATTTTTCCACTTATCCATCATTAATGATTGATTGTTCTTTCCCGTACCGAATATACCTTATGATAATGAAGTGAGGTCATTTTTATCGAAAACCCGAAGTCTTTAAAGTCTGCGCGGTGTACCGAACGAAGAATCATGAAAAGCATCGTCGTTTCTGAACAGGCCATCATCTATTCACCAGGGGTTCGAAAACCAAAGTTGAATAAACCGAACACCAAACGATCGTCCTCTCCATCTGCCATCCTTCGTGTTTTTTCGCCTCGTAACTCTAACGAGCTACCAACGTCCCATCAAGTGTTTTTTTTTTCCAAAAAAAAAAGAATGTCCACACAGAACATTCAAAGTAGGGAAAGCGAGAGAAAAGCAAAAAAAAAAAAAAAATTGTTGCTCGTCCTTCACTGAGCGTTGAGGAGCCATCGTCGTAGCGCCTTCGTGAATCGAATCCTAGCTGGAGGGGATCAGACGAGATCCTCTCGATATCCGCGTTCCACGATACGTAACATCGTTACGGTAGAAAAGAGAAGGAGGACGAGGAAACGACCGAGAGAGAAAAGTGGGAGGGTTGAAAAAGAGAGGGTTGGAGTTACTGCGAACGATGAAATTTTTGCGAAGGGAATTGACGGTGGTCGATATGTACGCGATATGCGCATAGACGCCTTCGAACTACGTTTTATTACGCCGTATTGCTCAAGCACAAGCGTTTATTCGTGACGCAATTCGCGTCATCGGTTTCGTTTTCCGTCTCTGCCTCATTCGCGACGGGCCCAACCCTCCAAAAGGATTCTTGCTGATGTGCGCCAGGGATGTTACTTTTATCAACGAGTATAACTACCCCCTAGACATTTTAGGGACTGCGGAGTATTCTGACGTTTATTGATCTTCAAAAAACCAAATAACTTTAATCAGACTTCAAGTCTGACGTAAAACAATTCGTTCTGAAGACTTTTCAGTTTTTAATCAAATTCGTATCAGGGATAAATTGCCTCGAAAGTGAAGTCTTCGTTAGGACTTTTCTGATCAACGTTATTGGGATCGCAAATTGAGGGAGAGGAATTGTCGAGCAAACTTTATTTTGTGGGATGGTAATACTCGTATGTAGGACGAGACGAAAAATCAATCGATCGTTTATCATTTGTTGTCAAAGTGGACTGCTCGTGGTATTCTTCGTCAGAAATGACCACACGCTGGAGTCATCGTCGCGTGTACTTGCTAGAAACAAAACGGTCGTGGTAATTCATAGTCGATGTCCCTGAAACCAGCGAATAAATAATATCGAAAAGTCGTATAATTCCTCGTGTTAAAATCCCCATTCAACGTTAAATCACCGTCGTTCCATCGGATTATTCATAAATCCGTGGTACGGATAATTCTGAGCAAGTGATCCGGACGTGTAATCCACAGTTCTCGAAACTTTTGGAATTCCATTTATCTCATTTGCTCCCCGATGTGGCTGGTTTCATTCTGAATACTGATACAGTCATATATATTTCACTCGATGTCTAGAATTTTCAACAAGGGAGAATTGCCGCTTGAACGGATCGCGGATGAAAAGGAAAACTTCATCAATAAAAACTCGATGGCTCGATGGATAGTATGGAAACAAAATTTCAGTGATCGATCGGCAGTTTTTGGGTTCGTTTGGGTCGGGAGTCTTTGATGATGTTTGGGTTTCTTTAGATCGGCGGTTTTTGGCCTTGTTTGGGTTTGTATGGTTCGACAGTTTTTTTTTCGGTTTGTTTGGGTTTGTTTAGGATTGTGTAGGTCGACGGTCTTTGGATTTGTTTGGGTTTGTCGGGTTCGATAATATTCGAGTTTGTTTGGGTTGGCAATTTTGTTAAGTTAATTCAGATCGGCAGATTTTGAATTTGTTTGGGTTCGTTTAATTCGACATCTTTTCTATTTCTTTGGCTTCGTTCCAGTCAAAAACTTTCGACTTTGTTTGGGTTTGATTGAACCGAAAGTCTTTGGATTTATTTGGATTTGTAATAATCGTTGGTTTTCGATTTGGGATGGTCCGATTTTGTTTGGGTCGGCAATCAACGATCATCGTTCTTTCGCCAATGCGGCCACCCTCATCGTTCGATCAACGACGCATCCAGCTTTCCCCAAATGACCACATTTGCCACAAATGAATGATTGTAATTCGCCCCCTACCCCCTCCTCCTCTAAAGTGCAAATTACGCACGTTGAAGTTGCAACTCGACCGAATCGCTTAATCGTTTCACCACGAATACTTTTCGTGAATGAGTATTGAACAGGGGTAAAAGAAGGGGACAGCGGAACTCTCCGTAAGAGTGCGCGCACACTTCTCTACTCTACGAGCCAATGCAACGCCATCCGCTCACGGACGATTCCCGGGTACGCACTTTGCGCGATAATGGTGTGTGCGCGTGCGTGCGCGTTCAAACGGGGGACCGTAAAACTGTGCGACGCGTTGACGCCTTTTCCCATGACTCTTGGCCGCCTCGAACGAAATTGCAGGCTCAGTGTAGCATTATCGCCTTCTCGCATGGATGGACACTCGTCTCGAAATGTTCTCCCGTCAGGACTGCGAATGTCCTTCTTTGTTCTCGTCTCTGTTCGTTCAAAAGAGCTTGAATCAGGACGTCCCTCGTTTTTCCAAATCTAACGTTCTTCGATCCACGCGTCCCAATTTCGTTCCTTTTATTGTGAAACGTTAACGAATTTGATTTTGGGACCTTTTAAATACTAAACGATGTCAATCTTCGTTTCGACATCTTTTGATAATAGCGGCCCGCGAAATTTGAAAAGTTATTTTATTTTTTGTAATTTTTTAGTTTGATGACTTTTTCGAAAAACAACGGATATTTGTTTTCTTTTTTCTTTGGCTTGAGTTACTTTCATTGGTCACAACTAGTGATATTTTATAGGGGGAGACTGACTTTTCCCATTAATACTATGAGTTATGGAGTTTTTATCAAACAAACAAACAAACCCAAACCCAGGCCAAACAAACCCAAAAAAAGAACCTAAACAAACCCAAACCCGAACAAACCCACAAAAAGTTATGGGTTTTTTTTTCTTTTTTTTTTTTTTATCGGAATCGGAATCATTTTTCGGAAAAGTTACTAAAGTAAACAATTGCTTTATTTTTTTTTACCAAATTTCGTGTCTCGAAATCTTTTTCAAAATAAAAATAATCCGACGCTGCGAAATTGCATTTGAATATCCAAGGTTTGCTATACTTCGACGTTCTTTTTCAGAATGGACGTTCAAATTTTCATCCTGTTCTTTTAATTACTGTTTTATTTATTTATTTATTTTTTTTTTTTCATTTTCTTTCATCAGCAATTTCTCGGAATTTTCAAAGCTGAAAATTCTTTATCGTCCGCAGGATCGACCTTTTGGAACCGTAATTTTGTCCAACTTTTGTTTACTTTCACATTTGGCGTCTTTGGGGGTCAGGCTAATAAGTCGAACGGGGAACTCTTCCGTACCAGCTGACTTTACAAACTCGTGAACATTAGGTATCCTACGACGTACGCTTTCTGGCGTACTCTCCGAGAGTCTTTCTCGCTTGGATCCCTCAGGCCGGCCTTGACCTTCGAGTCTCGAGTTGGCCGCACGGTAGAAGTGACGTAACGTTGTACAACTCCCGGCGTGTACGCTACAACTCTCCGTATGTGTGAACTCGTATGCGGGTGAACATTTTTATGGATAATTAACAGGGGGAATAGATATTTCGAATCTGTTGGTTTTACTATTTTTGGTATGAGGTTTATTATTTTTTTATTTTTTTAATTTTCGTTTTCATCCAAAATTGTATTTTCTACATTTAGCTTGAATTTATTATGAACTTTTTTCCAAATCAAAATGTAGATCATTTATGTATTAATATAATTTATTTATATTTTGTATTATTTATATCAGCTTAAAAAAAAAGAGAAAAATTAATAGTTCGCTGAACTAAAATTCGGAAAAAATAGTTGCAACGTTTTCGTGGCTTCAATTTGGCAACAAAAATGCGAATTTCAATGTCATACTTTTGGCTACTTTGAAGACGATCCTTGATCTATTTTTTTATCCGTTCATTTTGCGAGTAGGATTTCAATAATGATACATGCGTGTGCTTACAATTGAAGTTTCCATTATTGGTTGTTTTTTTAAAATACTTTATTTGATTTGATTATTTGATTGTTTGTTTGATCAATTATTTACAAGTTTCAATTATGTCGATTTAATGAACAATCTCTGTTGACGTTTTAATTATCAAGTGGTCAATTATTAGTTTTAATTCGCCAGTGATTGATTCATTCATTCATTCGTAAAAATAATTATTTATCTAACAATTCTTATATTCGATTTAAAGTTTTTATTTTTTACTTTTTAGTGTACTTTTTAGAATCCGGTGTTACGTGTTTTCTTGAGTTTATTTTATTTTGCCATTTTTAGGGGCAACTATAAAAGCTGATACGGACATTTGCGCAGACTCATTAAACACTTTCTCGTACGAGAAAGTGCTGTCGCGTTCTTGTCTATGATTTTGCGTAAATTAATTTAATTAATTCATATTTATTCGTAATCCCATTAAAAATGCATAATGTACTATTTTGTTGAACGTTTAAAACAGAATTTTGGAGAAAAAATTAAGATACAACAAATTTAAGCACAATCTTGGAGAAAAAAATTAAGGGGTACGAAGAAAAATGAAGCGAAGGAGCAGTGATTTTGCGTGAATTCTTATCACATCAGGTAAAAGCGTGATACGTACTTTGTGTGGCGGATAGTTGATTCCAATAAATCCGTTTTTATCAGCGCACGTTTCGCAGCTCGGACTCGAGACGGGGATACCTGACGAACGTAACTTAACGCGTGGTTCGATTTTGATCCAAGGCCGAGGCGTAAACACGGCAATGATAATTTCAATGTATCTTATTTCTCAAAACGGATTTTCTCGGTTTAAACACGCGAGTGTAGGCGATTGATAACGACGCCAAGTTAATCCGGTTTAACCGGGCGTTAAGTGGGCAGCTGATTGTTGCATCTTTTTTTATTTCTATTTCCTATCGATATATATACATATATATATATATATATATCGTTATCTAACCTGCCATTGATCGGACAGTGAAGCATTCCAATTGCCTTTTCGAAAATATTTCGTCGCAGCTTTTGTACATTTCGAGAGGGATAAAAAAAAACAAAAGAAAAAGAAATAGAAACGAACTTCAGAGAAAGAGAAAAGGCAACAGCCGTGACATGCAAATACGAAAATGGAAATGAGCGCCTTATCGAATCCCGGAAATAACCACGGTCGAGCTGACACTATTTTTGTGTCTCGGGCCAACGAATTTCGATCTCTACTGATCACGAATTTTCTCAAACACGTTTTCCCGCCCAATCCATATTCTATTGTCGTATCCCATTCTCATTCCGATATCGAACCACGATAATCATCGAGCCTCCTCTTAGTCGTGGTACACTGAATTTACATTCGGATAACGGAGAGGATTTATCGCGGATATTGATTTTCTCGAAAATTTTCAATTATTCAATCACGAATACTAACTAATTCAAAGGCTAGTTATAATATACATATATTCCAGTGTCCAAGTAACTGTATTAAGGAATCGAAAAATCACTGATTTTCGCGATTTTTTTTTTTTAAGTTGTAATAAACTAAACGATCTGGTTTTATTTTTATAAATAAATACATTCATGAAGAATACAAAATGAATTTTTTTACGTTCATTTATTTAGTATATAATAATTAAATAAATTGTTGAAACGACAAGTTAAAAAAAAATTAAAAAAAGATTGCTGCGGCAATTTTCACGTGAAACAAAAATTTCAAAAAGATTATTAATCTGTATGGAAAGTCGCTATTGCGCTATGGAGTTTTTTTTTCTCGAAATTAGACAAAATAGCGACGGTTCGAACAAAAAGTATCGAATTCGGCCCTTTTTTCGACATATTTACGTAAAGAAAAATAGGAAGATTAAACAAAGTTATATTCAAAGCTTCGCTAAACATATTTTTATCAAATTTCAGTTATCAAAAAAAGTGTTTAAATTTTCCTGATATTTTGTTTCGACGTTTGACGTAATTGTTGATAATAACTGATGACAAAACAGTGTTAATAAAAACATCAGTTAAACTTGAACCATTATTACACTCGAGATTATATACAAAATCGATAAACCAAAATTTGAAATCCAACTATCTCATAAACGGTAGTTACTCTATTAAAATACAGCTGTCAAAAGTATCAGCTTTCCTAGCTTTTCGAAAGTTTCATTCAGTCAAGCGGGGTCACCGCTCGGAGTATCGGCGACAAAGAAAGCTATATTAAAACCACGCTTCAAACATGATCCAAGCTCCTCTCGATCATAGTTGTAGCTCATGATTATTCGGTCCAGCTTTCACGATTCGATACGTTTCTTCCACCGTGTACAAAAGGAATTTCTATCGTTACCACAAAAGAAGAAGAAGAAAAACAACAAGAAGAAAAACAAAGAAAAAGCGCATACGAAAGACGAAAAATAGCCGAGGCGTAACGGTTACCGTTCGAACGGGAAACGAATTGTAAAAACAATATTCCTACTCGGTATTATGAGAACCGCTGGTTCATCCAACGTGCGGGAATCGCTTCTGCGGCTCTTCTTGGTCCGACCGTCGATCATTTTGGGTATATAAGAGGCCCCTCTTTTCCTCTCACTCCGACCGGTCTCACTCACTATTCATCTCTCCGTTTATCTCTCTCTCTCTCTCTCTCGCACAACCGTCGTTTTCCTCGTCGTCGTCCTCAACGTCGTCCTCGTCCTCGTCGTCGTCGTCGTCGTCGTCGTCGTCGTCGTCGTCGTAGATCGAAGAACGCGAGTGAGAGAACGAGACAGGATTACATTAAGATTGGTTGGTAAAGAAGAAGGAAGAAGAAAGAGGAGAAGGGGGGAGTTAGAGGGGAAGGGGGAAAGGAGACGTCCACCAGAAGGTGGAGGGTTGTGAACGCTCGTCAGGGTGCCTAATACGCCCACGAATGGCTTTTGGCCCCGGCGGCTCTTACTCGGACGTCGATCAATTCAAGACACGATCACACATACGTTTACGTATCGCTGCGCTTACAAATGAACGCTTATATATAGGAGTCTGCAAGAATTGAAGATAATACGTATATGTAGAAGCCATCATGAGAAGAAGAAGACGAAGAAGAAGAAGAGGAAGAAGAAGAAGAAGAAAAAGAAAAAGAAAAAGAGAAAAAAAGAAGAACCGACTCGAGAGCTTACGAGAGGGCCCATAACCACACCGACTCTTCAATCCCCCTCCCCTCCCCCCCCCCTTCCGCCCCTCAATACGTTCGTGCCAGTTTAGAAACTTCGAAAGATCGACAACCCTTGAGGAAATACCACTTTTTTAATAAGAAGTTCGCAGCGTTCGAACGCAACGAGAATTATCATTTTTCATTTCCTCTACTTTGTTTTTCACTGAAATCGTTAATAAATCACGTCACTAATTATAGACATTTTTATTGCGATAACCTTGAACTCTAATCTGAAAAAAAAATAATGTATCGCTAAATAATGGAATAATTAAATTTAATAATAATAATAATGCATAAATAATAACGATGAATATAGATAGTAATAAATATAAATAATAATAATAATAATAATAATGACACCAAATAATAACAATGATGAGGACATAAAAAATTAGAAATTAGAAATAATAATAATAATAATAACACCAAATAATAACAATAATAATGAAATTTAAAAAATTAGAAAAGAAATTTCATTGCGTCGCAACGATTCGAACTTCGAGTCCATATTTTTAACAATTTTTGATATTTTACGAGTCGTCACGAGATCCCTCCTCCTATTGGACTTTTCTACCTTTTTTTTAATTTCCTCTTCATCTCACCTTCTGTGAACTTCTTGGTCATCGAATCCCTCGTTAAGTTGCAACTAACGTCGAAGCAATTAATCTCAAATCGCGTTTGCCAAAGTCCGGACCGCTTTCTAACCTTCCACTGTTGATTCTTTTTGTTTGTTTTTGATTGTTTGGTTTTTATACAGCGCATGGGTTATCCCGCGCATCGCTGAAACCGCTCACGACGGGGTACAGAAAAATGACCGACGCAGCTCTGACGTTGAGGTTCCATCAAACGAATTCGGAGTTCTCCTCGCCCTCATCCACTATACTGATGCAAACTGAAGCTTGCTTCTTCAGAATGTAACGAACGGTCTTCGTCTTCATTCATTTTTCATTGCTACCCAAAATTAAAGATTTTAGGAGGGGATGAACGTTTTTTTTATATATTTATTAAGGGATCGTCTCAATGTGAAATTTTCAAAAAAATCGTTCTTTTTTTTGGATTATCGTACGGTATACACCGAAAGATTCGTTAAAATAAGCTTACCTCTTCGAACACGACAGTCAGCTGAATGTCTTTTTTTCTGAGGAAACGAATCAAATCCAGAAAAAAAAAAAACAATTTTATCCAAACCCAAACAAACCCTAATACCGCTAATTCGTTTTATTCCGTTTCCTAAATCGGACGTATCGGTGAGTTAACGTATTTTTTTTTTTTGTTTGTTTTATCTTTTCGACATTAATCTGCGTCCCGGCAAACTTGAAACTCCGGGATTTTCGAGATCCTTTGCGTCATCAACGGAATGCCTGAGGTTTGTGTGCAAAGAGGAGGTTCTAAGGGAACCTCGAAATCCGTGAGGATTTCGATCAATGCCAAGTTTCCTCGACTCGAACTCACGCTGAGTTCCCAATGTGAATCCTTACTTTTTATTCCCCCACCTTTCCAGCTCCAATGCCCCAATAGATTCACAAGACAGCAACGAAGCACCATATTTCGGCTGGCCAAACGAATACGAGAAAGAGTTATTCGATTAAACAAGAAAAAAAGAGATTAATCGAGGAGTCAATAAGTAGTCGCGGTAGTTATCGATTCGACCTACCCCCCTTCGATGCCTTCCGCGGTTCTTCGGTTGTACAGCACCGATATGCTTTCGGGCGATCCCTCGGGCTTCTCGGTTGGTCACTCGAGAGGGTCCTTTATGTTTCGTTAGGTACCTCGATCTCTCTCTCTCTCTTTCTCTCTACCGGGCCTCGGCTTTACTCAAGCTTTTTGTCCCTCCGGTAGTCACGGGAGTAGCAGCTAATTCGCCTCTGTGTTATTCTCGTCTCTACCCTTTCCACCGAGCTCTGCCCCCTTCTTTATTCATATCTCGAGTGACGTTCGGAAAATCCACGCAACTCTCGCGAGTCAACGATCTTTTTCTTGTTGCTATTATTATTTTTTTTTTTTACTTAGTTCTTGTTTTCATAACGTTTTCGTTCGCTCGTTTCCTTTCGTCGTTGTTGATGTTTTTGGTTTGTTTTTTTTGTTTGCATTCACGCAATAATTGAGTCAACGATCTTTTTCTTGTAACTGTTTTTATTTTTAACTTTGTTCTTTTTTTCATAACATTTTTGTTCGCTCGTTTCTTTTTGTTGTTGTTGTTGTTTTGCATTCACGCAATAATGCGTTATTTATTCGCGACGCCGGAAAAAAAGCCTGGAAAATGCCGATCTGGAATATCGATGGCCACAAAGAACGGAATGTTCTTCATAAACGTCATCGAAGTCGCGGAGGTACAAAAAATAGACAAGACACATGTGCGTTACGAACGTGAGGCGATCTGCGGAGAGAGAGAGAGAGAGAGAGAGAGAGAGAGAGGGGGGAAATGCGTCGATGTGGGTTGCTCCTCGTATAGCCAGCTCGAATTCTTTTTCTTTTTTCGTCGAACCTCCGCTTCCCTCGAACCTCTCGTGCTGTCGGAGCCCTCGTGGGGATGCAAGCAGATGGCTTGTGTATTGCCGTCGACGATTTTCTATTCACGGGCTACGCGGTTTCTTCGCTATCATTATCATCGTCATCATCATCAATCATGATCATTCGTTGTGTATATGTATATAGATCTGTATATATATATATATATATATATATATATATATGAAAGATCTATACATGTAGATATAGATCTATAGATATAGATTTGTATCGTGACTATTGCGAAAAATGTTCGGATCGACGCCTCGCTGATAAAGGGCTTGGTGTACAAACTTACGTTTCTGAGCGCATGCGTGCTTGAGCATACCGTATATGGCCACGATTTTTTAAATTATATATTGCTATTTGAAAGAAAAAACTGTTGTGAGGGATATCATAATACACACAGGATGTTACATGGAGGAATGTCATCCATGTGAAATGGGACGCAGAAAAAAAATCGTGTTTTTTGCAGATTTTTACGATTTTTTAATGGATATTTCGGTTTTTTCGGGAAATTAATGGTAGATTCGTACTCAGGGGATAAAAATACATCAAAGTGGACCATTAAAAAAAATATTAAAAATCAAAAATTTTTTTCGATTTTTGGGGAAAATACCTTTGTTCACTAAAATGTCGATAACTTTTTTTCCTTTGGGATTTGACACTC
>JAPYZI010001970.1:0-27125 GCA_030523105.1 Ophioninae sp. A BG-2022a | reverse complement strand
CCAGGTTTGTTTGGGTTTGTTTAGTATTTTGGGTTTTCCAGGTTTGTTTGGGTTTGTTTAGTATTTTGGGTTTCCCAGGTTTGTTTGGGTTTGTTTAGTATTTTGGGTTTTCCAGGTTTGTTTGGGTTTGTTTAGTATTTTGGGTTTCACAGGTTTGTTTGGGTTTGTTTAGTATTTTGGGTTTCACAGGTTTATTTGGGTTTGTTTAATATTTTGGGTTTCCCAGGTTTGTTTGGGTTTGTTTAGTATGTTGGGTTTCCCAGGTTTGTTTGGGTTTGTTTAGTATTTTGGGTTTCCCAGGTTTGTTTGGGATTGTTTAGTATTTTGGGTTTCCCAGGTTTGTTTGTGTTTGTTTAGTATTTTGGGTTTCCCAGGTTTGTTTCGGTTTATTTAGTATTTTGGGTTTACTGACATTGTTTAGGTTTAGCAGAGTTATTTGGGCTTATTGGGTTTATTTAGGTTTATTCAATTGCCAGGTATGTTTGGGTTTATTGACTTAACTTGGGTTTTATTGGTTTGTTTCTGATTGTTTGGGTTTGGTCGCGTTTGTTTATTTTTCGTGGAAAGTGGCAACACTGTCACCCGCTTTTTCTACTTCCTCTGTACTTCTCGCGACACACTGGACCCCGAGCAAACACACTCCCTTCTGTCCGAAGTAACCGAGTGGACATGCGTAGATTTTTCTCGCACTCGAGATTCAATCAGCGAGAGCAATTACACTTGAACGCTTCTTCGATCCTCGTTTCCTTTCTCTCTCTCCGTCTCTCTCTTCCTCTCGTTTATTTTTTTTTTCTTTTTTTTTCGCTTCGTCACATAGCGGGCAACGTACTTGCGGGATTAGTGCTCTGTGAGAGTGCTACGTGGTTCGAGGAAGCGTCGAGTGTGCCGACCGAGATTCAACGTCGTTTCCACCTCGATGCAGTGCTTTCTTGTTTTTTTTTTTTTTCTCACTCTCGACATTCACGAATGTTGAACTCCCGTTACTTCTCGGGCTAGGAAACCTGGAGGATGATGAGGAACTTCCGGTTTCGAGTTGTAAAAATTCGAAGGTTGGGCGCAAGGGTTCCAAATCGTTCCGTTTGTGACTCAAGGTCACGTGGAGGTCGCACGAACATCATAAATCCCCGGCAAGTCCGTTTACGAAGAGACCGCATCCTATAAGTTTGTTCGAAATTGTAAAGAAAAAAGTAAACAAAATTGACGGTTTCGTGATCCAAATGTCATCTGGGAAAAACCTTCATTCTTTTTCTCATTTTTATTGATCAATGACTATTTTATCGATCAATTTATTGAAGATCTAGCTTATCCACGAAGGATCGAATTCTTCTACTTTATTTCGTTCTCGATCGAAACCCCATGATCTATAAAATTGAGGTGTGGGAATTATCCATCTGAATCCCCGGTATTCCAATCTTCATGTAGCTCCAATCGTAGAACTACTGCAGCAAGAAGTTGACGTTGAGGACGCTACTCGGATGGGTGACCGCTCGAGCGAAGCTCGGGCTAGCGCATCTGATAGCTCAACGGAAGATAATTTTCAAGAGACTGCTCGCTCCTAGAACTGCGTTTGAAAGACCGACTGCTCCGGCTCAAATCCTATGCGAATTCTACATCACTATTATTCACTGGGGACTGGGAAAAAAAAGTCAATTTTTTAAAATAATTTATTATATAAAAGTACTATAATTATGATTTTATTATGATTACTTTTTACTATTCATGTTATCGTAAAAGATTTATCAAATTTATCATTTTTCTTATTTTGTGTTCGCATTGATACGAGAAAAGTTTTTGTCGGAACTTCAAGAAGAGAATCTATTATCAAAGATTCAAGAAGGGTGTAAGAAAGAGGATTTACAATGAGCCATGTGAATCCTCGAAAAGAATATCTGAAACCGCGAGAAAAAAAAGAAAAAGAAACGTGTCGCTTGTGGAGTTGGAGAAAACGCTCGTAACGTTTTTTTTTTTGTGTGTACGTTTCCTTCCATTCGCTGGAAATTCTCAAGTTTCTTATGTGATTCTCACTCAACAATGGGATGACGAAAGCATCTCCATTTCCGCCCCGATCGTACATGGTAACTTTCATATAGTTTTTTACGACACTATTGTATTCCGTTTTTTGTTAGGATTATGGTTTAGTGAAAAAGGCAGTATTTTGAAGTAGTTGATCGAACAAATATGACCTGCTGGTATGCAACTGTTTTGTAGGTAAATTAATTTTGAAAAATTATTAAAACAAGCGAAAAATCGTTCCGGCATTTGTTTTTCATGCATTATCGACGTTGGTGCCATATTTCATAAAAAAAAAAAACAACAATGAATGCAGTTAAAAACAATGTAATTAAGTACTTTCGAAGGTAAGGAATTCAATGGTGTATAGATTTTCGTGGCCCGGTTAATCAGAAAAAAGTTACGCCGGTTTTTTCTCAAAATTGGTCACTTTTTTCTAGAATTTTATGGAGTTTTTTTGCTAATCGTGTTTGAATGGTAAAAAAAAATGTTTTTATGGTTCTGAGGTTACTAGCATGTAGAAAGGGAGTCTTAAGGGCCAATCTAAAACAGGTTTGATCAGTGTCTGACAACGTCAGTCATGGAATATTGATGGTGTTCTGGAAAAGATGTGATCTAGACGATCTTAGACGCAAGACATACCCCAAATCTCGTTATCCATAAGAAATCGTCTTCCCCCTGCTATTACGCCATATGCCTCAAACCAATCTTGTTTCTTCTGAACGTGGAAGCTTCATTGCCGGCGCCCCTCCGGCGGTACGCACCGGGAGTGCATATCCGTACTCTATCACCATTCACGGTATCTTGCGTAAAGGAAGTGAGCAGCTAGAAGGTCTCTCTATGGACTCCCTTCCTTTTCCAGCGCATTAAGCCGCACGTCCTTCCCACGATACTCATCGCTCGACTTCTCCTCAATCTCCTGTCGTACATCCCACTTGATTCACAAAACCGTGAAATTGGCCACGACTATGGTACGGCTTCTTGCCTCATTGGCACAATGACGGTGCATCGATACAATTGATAGGACATGCACTTGTCGTTTCAAGCAAAACTTGTTGATCAATGCGTTTCATTTGATGAGAAACTATACGTGTATTATGGTGAAATTAACATTGTATTTCTTAAAGTTTTTAAATGTAACATTCAAAACTTATATTTTTAAACGCAATATTTAAAACCATCATTGTAGAATTTGATATTTAGAGCTTAATCTTGTGGAACGTTTCAGAACTAACAATGTCGAAAGCCAAAATTTAACAACTCAACATTTTGGAATGCGTACGCAACATTGGAAAGGCTGGCTTCCAATATGTTGCGTACGCATTCCGTTGCGTACGATTCGAAAATTCCGAACGGTGTCTTTTCATCACTCAAAATTTACTACCAACATTTTAGAACCACGTGACTACACGTGCCAGAAAACTTGATACCGTTATCAGAGGTCATCACTATAGGGAAACCAATTTTTTTGTTAAATGTACCAAACTAATCGTGTTTCCAAAATGAAAAAAAAATTCTATGAAGAGCTTAACGCGAAGAATGTAACTTCGACGTATCTCGAATGTCCCAATTCTTATTTTCCTGCGGAGTTTGCGTCGCTTTTTCCTTTCCCTTATGGTGCTCGCGAGGTAAGCGCGGTTCGATGCCTCACTACAATTATTAGCGTGCACTGACCGACGCCGTGGAAATAGCTCGCGCGTTCACCCGATCGCGGCGGGCATACAGGGTGACGCATTCTTTTGGAGACACCGCGGTAACTCGAGAACGGCCAGGTCTAGCGTAAAAACACTCGAAACACTTATCGAATAGATGCAAACGAGGAATCGAATGGCTATTGTAGTTTTTCAAGGTCGTTTCAAGGTCAACTTTTTTTTTTTACTGGAATTTTACATTTTGCGTAGTATTACGTAATCCGCGTGAGATACACAAGATATCCTTGTCCAAAATATTGTTATTATTCTCTTTTCATTCTTGAACAATCTTTGCAGCTTTTTCTCATGTTTCGTCAATTTAATAATCGACCAATAATCGTGACGAATTACGAACGTTTATCGTAAGATATAAAAAAATGGAATTTTATTATCTACTTTTATTTCCTCAATTCTTATACTAGCAAAAGTAATATATAATATACCAGCTGACCCGTCGCGGGTTGCTGCGATTTTGAGAAGAATATAATTTTAAGAAAACTCGATGTGAGAAATTATATTTCAATGAGTTTTATTGAAATGAAAATTATGTCAATTTTGTTTCTTTCGATTCTTTGTATTCATTCGAGTGCTTTTGGATAAACAATATTTCTTGTTTTTTCCTTCTGGTGCGTTAACGAACAAATCGGACGGTTTTTTAACGCGTGAGCAGGAGGCCACGTATATTCAATTCTTACAATTTTTGGTCAGAAACTATCGCCGACGTTCACACAATATATTCCCAAAGTTTTATCTCGATCGGTAAAGTAGTTTTGAAATTCATAGTTTTGAAGACACATACAGAAATTCATTTATAAATATATGTATATATATATATATCCGTTCACGACGGTAAATACCTGAAAAAGCGCATGAGCAGAAAAGTGGAGGAAAAAAAAAAATGGCGTGGCGGCACGTAGGAATTGCATACCGGGTTAATTCCGCATCGACGCAACGCTTTATTATCATGCACCGTTCGTTTCTCTCTTATAACTTAGCGTTTCGTTCGCTGAGCTTACGAGCGCACGCTCTCACACGGACCGAAAGGCTCTTTGCGTAATACGAGAGACATTCTAATCAGCGCGCGGTTCATTCTTGCGGAGACACGCGTGTACGGGCTTTTCCATCTCCAGTTTACATTGACTCAGGTCGTGGATTATTGTCATTGACGGGATGTTGCTGACGTTTAACGAGATTTATTAATGTTCTTTAATTATTTAGACGATTGATACAACGTTCAAATTTCATTGAAAAATATAAATAAATAATTAAAGTACTTATAGGCAACCCGGTGGTGGAACTCGAACGTTAAGGGTCAGATGGTAAACTTGATTTTGGCAATTTTTTTGAAATTTTCATGGTGGACTTTGAGAAGTTCGCAAGCTTGGGCCTAAAACTATGATTGGGCCCAAAAATATGATTGGGCCCAAAAAATAATTGGGCCCAAAAATAATTGGGCCCAAAAATATGATTGGGCCCAAAAAATAATTGGGCCCAAAAATATGATTGGGCCCAAAAAATAATTGGGCCCAAAAATATGATTGGGCCCAAAAAATAATTGGGCCCAAAAAATAATTGGGCCCAAAAATATGATTGGGCCCAAAAATATAATTGGGCCCCAAAAACGTACTTATTCGTAAAATTTCAATTGGGAAATTTTTACGGAATCTTCCGACGTTTGTTTAAGTTGGGTCAATACGTACAATAAAATATAACAATTATTTAAACAAAGCGCCACATAAGAAGCATTTGATTTTGACTCGACGTCACTTCTTTCATCATGATTTCTACCCTCCAATGATTCATTTTCAAAGGTGATTCGTTTCCTCGCGTTTACTAACGTCGAAATAATAGCAACGATTTTATGCGTTGCTCTCTCAATTATGATTTTTTTTTTTTTGCACTTGCACGGTACAGTTTCGTGCATAGCCAGGTTATTCACTTTGTGTATACTCGTTATGCAACGAACTCTGACGTGTTACGATGCACGATAGCAGCGGCGACCGACGCGAAGGCGAGCGAGTCTCGCGCATAAGGGATTAAACTGCACGCCTCGTTATTTTTCGATCGATATCAGATCTCGATAATTTCAGACTCCCAATATTTCAGCTGCCATTGAAGACATTGGGTTTGAAGGTTCTCCCACCATAGATTATCAAATTCTTCGCTGAAGACGTCAACGGTAATAATGATAACAATAACAACAACAACAACAATAACAACAATAATTATTATAATAATCATCAAAAATTCATTAATTAATGATTCAAGACAATTAATCAAAACAATCGAAATGATAAAATCGTAAAAATCATAGAACATGATTATTTAAAAAATAAAAAAAAAACCATAAAATAATTGAAAATAAAAATGCCAATGAAAAAAAGTAATTAAAGCGTGAATTATAAAAATAGCTCGAAATATAATAACTATATTAACGATATATAATTCAGCAACAGGAATTAGCAGACGATTCAAAAAAATCGAATCGATTCGAAAAACAATTTTAAAAAATCGTCGGAAAATAATTGTGCGCTGAAAAAAAAAAAGTTTTTTTTTTTTTTGTGAAAAAAATTGGAATAATAAAAATAATTAAAAAAAATAATAACAATAGTAACGATATATAATTCAGCAGCAGGAATTAGCAGACGATAAAACAAAAAAATCATCGCAACATAATTGTGCGCTGGTTGAAAAAAAAAAAAAATTTTTTTTTTTTCCTTTTTTTTTCGATATTTTCCGTGATCGCACCAATGCATAGATTATTTCCTCATCGTCCTCCACCACAGAGTCACATGGTCGCTTTCAGCATTCCAGAGATTGGCGCACATCGACGTAAATAAAGTTGCGACTTCCGAGGTAATTTCGCAATGAAAACGTATTACGCGGTTCCAGTTATAACGAGATTCATCCATTTTTTCAACAAAAAAAAATGTACCGCTAGACATCAATGGTTTTTTTTTTTCACGTTTCACGTTGCGAGTAGGAAGCGAGGTCGGGGGAGGGGGGAGACGAGAGAGGGCCGTAAAAATCATCTGTCCCGTGACGAGAGCATTCCAGTCTCTTGAGAGTCACTTACGATTAGTCATCTTCTGTAATTCCAATTTTATCGGGCTCCGCGACGTCCGCATCTTGAGATGTCTCCAGCCGGAGATTTGCGGAGAACGAGAATCCTCGTGTAAAGGATGACCGAGTAATAATAAAAATCCAAGAAACAGTGCTCGCAACTGTTGTCGTTGCGACTATTTTTATTAACGTTATTTTTATAAATTATTATTATTTTTCGTATTTTTTTTTTTAATTCAAATCTAATGTTTCTGCTTTAATGTTTTTTTCTTTTGTTTCATTATTACAAATAGTTATTATTATCGTTGTCGCTTGGGTTCGTTTGGATTTTTGTTATAAAAATAATGTTAATTATTTTTATAATGTTTTGCGATTGGTCGACTCGGTTTGTGATTTGTTGGCTGAAGAACAAAAAAATGGATTTATTTTTACTACACCTAATGCAATACGCTTGCGCCAGAAGTTTTTTCAATTCTCGGAGCACTCGTGATATGCGCTCTTTATTTCCGAAATCGTGGGGAAATCTTCGTCGTTTCGTCGGTATTTTCAATTTTGTTTTTCAATTACAATTTTTAGGCGGGCACTTTAGTGTCGATCTCGGTGTCATTAGCGAAATATTCATTCGCATCATTATAATATTATTAATATTATAAGAATTATAATTAGTGAAATAATTATATTTAATTATATTAATAATATTATAATAATTGTAATTCTTGAATTGATTATATATAATTATATTCATAATATTATAATAATATGTTATAATAGTTATAATATGATATAATAATAATGATTATTATTATTGTTGTTGTTATTGTTATTACTGCAATAATAGTACTGGCAATAACAATGGTAGAAATAATAAGACGTAATTGTTAATTAAAACAGTTACGTCTTGGTATTACTATTGTCTTACACGATATTTTGTGTTGGCAGGTGCGCTTGGAGAGCATCGGGGCCGAGGATATCGTTGATGGGAATCCAAGACTGATACTTGGCCTCATCTGGACGATAATTCTACGCTTTCAGATACAAGAGATCGAGATCGACGTCGACGAGGAGAATGAGAGCAGCGAGAAGAAATCAGCCAAGGACGCTCTTCTACTTTGGTGCCAAAGAAAGACCAATGGCTATCCCGAGGTCAACATACAAGATTTTACGGGTGAGAGGTTTTTTTTTTATAGGGAAGATATATACTAGCTATTATTTGGTACTATTTGTCATTTCTTTTTATTTTAGGACGAAATTTTGGTCGATTGGTCTTTCAGTTTAAAAAAATTTTTTTTTTGTTTCGTTCACTGATCGTTCTGATAATTTTTTTGATCATTTCCGTCGCAGTTTTATTTTCGCTAATTCTTTTGTTCGCCTTTTTTTTTTCGTTTATTATTTTTTTTTATAATTTTTTTTTTCGAATCGAATTTTTTTTCGAATTCGTTTATAATTTTTTTTTTCGAATTCTTTTTCGCTTATTTTTTTGTTCGCAACTTTTTTTTTCGTAATTTATTTTCGTTAATTTTATTTATCCGCCCATATTTTTGCTATTTTTAATTATTTGTTTCTTTCCGTTGCGGTATTATTTTGTTTTCTTCGTTAATAGTTTTTTTTTTTTTTCGTTCAATTTTTTAACCCGATTCACACTTTTCACGTTTTTCGCAATCCATTGGTTGGAAGAATATTTTTGTTCTCGAAGTATATATTTCACGCAACACGTTTTTCAATTTTTTGGTTTTTTTCTTTTTTTTTTGACAAAGGTTCCTGGAGGAGCGGTCTCGGATTCAATGCCCTTATTCACGCCCACAGGCCGGACCTTGTAAATTGGTCGGAACTCAGCCAGGGCAGACACATCGACAATCTCAATTATGCTTTCGACGTTGCGAACTCGGAGCTCGGTATACCCCGTCTCCTCGACGCGGAGGACGTCGACACGGCCCGCCCGGATGAAAAGTCCATCATTACTTACGTCGCCTCGTATTATCACACCTTCGCTCGTATGAAGAACGAGATCAAGAGCGGCAAGAGGATAGCCAATGTAAAGATACCGCAAATTACGGGGCATCTCGTTACTTTCCTTTTTTATCTCCCGGAAAATCATAGCGCTGATACTTTCGCATCGTTGGGCTCCAACGAAAATGAAAATTCGTAAATTTTTTTTTTTTACAATACTTCCGTCGTCAGATTTTGATTTTCCGAAACATTTTATGGATTTCCGATTCAAGAAGAAAGAATTCTCGTCGAAATATAATTGGGCCCAAAAATGTGATAGGGCCCAAAGTATAATCGGGCCCAAAACTATATAATGAGACCCAAAAATATGATCAAGCCCAAAATATAATTGGGAATAAAAATATAATCAGGCCCAAAAATAAATAATTGAGCATTGAATATACTTGGTCCCAAAATCTATAATAGGGTATAAAAATATGATTGGGCCCGAAAACATGGTTAGGCTGAAAAGTATGATTGGGCCCGAAATATTGTTAGGCTTAATAAATATAATCGGGCTTAAAAATGTGATCACGCTCGAAAATATTATTGGGCCTAACAAAATATAATCAAGTCCAAAAATACACTCGGAACCAAACAAAAATATTTGGGCAAAAAAAAATACGAGAAATGTATGGAAGGCGTAAAAATATTTTTCTCGTTTTCGCGACAATCCAAACTTTCAAGCTTTACCGAAATATATATATATATATATATATATTTATTTATTTTTTCACGGTAATCAGATCGTCGGTCAAATGATGGACGCCGATAACATGAAGGTTCATTACGAGAAGCTCACGACGAATTTGCTCGAGTGGATAAAGCTGAAGATCAGCGTTCTCGAGAATCGCGACTTTCCGAATTCACTGGAAGGCATACAACGCGAGTTGCTCTCGTTCAAGCAATATCGAACCGTGGAGAAACCCCCGAAATACAAGGAACGATCGGAGATCGAGGCTCTTTACTTCCATATTAATACCCAACTGAAATCGCTCAATCAACCAGCTTTCATACCCCAGGAAGGTCAGCTCGTTCATGACATCGAGAGAAATTGGGTGGAATTGGAAAGGGCGGAGCATCGACGAGAGGTCGCTTTGCGGACCGAACTCCTTCGTCAGGAGAGGCTCGAACAGCTTAATTACAAATTTGAGAAAAAGAGCGTTCTCAGGGAAGGCTACTTGAAGGAAATGATTCAGGTACTCTCGGATCCGCGTTACGGAAGTAATTTGGCACAGATCGATGCCACCGTCAAGAAACACGAGGCAATCAGCGCTGACATTCTCGCTCGCGAGGAAAGATTCCACGATCTCACCAACATGTCCGAAGAACTCGTCAGGGAAAATTATCACGGAATGGAGAGAGTCCGCGGAAGAGAGCAGGAAGTCTTGGAGAGGTGGAAAGCTCTCTTGGCCCTCCTTGATCATCACAAGTCCAATCTAACTTCTTTGTCATCTCTTATGAGCCTGATGAGAGAAATCGAAACAACCCTAGCTACCATCCAGGAACTCCAACTCAACTTTCAGAGCACCGATGTTGGTCCCCATCTTTTGGGAGTCGAAGATCTATTGCAGAAACACAGCTTGCAGGAACTTCAGGTCAGCAGCATACAATTACCGAATGCGAATAGGGATTATTAAGGGCATAGCGAATATTGCCACTTGACACACCAGTGCGTCACGTCAGAGAGAGAGATACATAGTCGAAACGTTTTAAACCCAGATTTATCGAGAATTAAACGTTTTCACCCAAAATCGCGACTGGGGAACCCTCGGTGCCATCGTCCTGAATGCACACAAGAAATTTCGTACCGATTCGTTCAACCGTTCGAGAGAATAGTCGTTTCGAAATTTCGAAGTGGGACGGAGTCTTGTTCGTAATGGTCTTAAGAGGGAATCAGTGTATAATCTATTACAATGAAATTCGCATAAAAATCTAACATTTGCATGAAAAATATCGGGAGGAGTTAAAAGTGAGAATGTTTCTCGATTTTGTTTAGTCTGAATCTCCAAAAAGAATTGCTATTCTGCGTGTGTCGCTAAAAATTGCGTGAAAATTAATGTTTCGTAAGAAAAGTCATTGGAACGAATGCTGAAGCGAAGGTTCTTTGTGTTTCGCGACTTTTGCGATCTGAATCAACAAAAAATAACGATTTTGCATGGTTCAAAACGTTTTTCGTGATTCGAGCTACTCGTCACTGAAGTTTGTACGAAAAAACAAATTTTGCGCGATAAATGATTGGGCCGATGTAAAAGGAAGGAGTTTTAGTGTTTCGCGACTTTGTTTAGTCTGAATCTCCGAAAAATGGAGATTCTGCATGTCACAACGTTGTTTTCTGAAATATCGTCTAAATTGCCATTGTAATCGGTGAAAATTGAGTGAAAATTGAAGTTTCGTACGAAAAGTCATAGAAAAGAAAAATTGAAAATATGGGAGGGGTGTTTTTTTCGATGTTTGCCTATTTGCCACTCCGAAAAAGGACGTCTTATAAAAAAGATTGGATCGTTTCGCAGGTGACAGCCTTGGGTGAGAGTCAGCGTCGTCTGGGTCGTCAAGCGGCGCAACACTTGGTTCAGCCTACGAGCAAAGAAGCACCGTTGCTTCAACAAAAGTTGGAAACGTTGAACGGGGCATACGACGAGCTGGTTGAAAACAGCAAGGAGCGTAAAGCGCGGCTCGAGGACGCCCGTAACTTTTTTCATTTCCTTCAGGATCACGAGGACGAGGAATCCTGGTTGATCGAAAAGCAGAGGATATGCAAAGCCGGAATATCAGCCAAAGACTTGCGAGCGGTTATATCGCTTCAGCAAAAGCACAAGGCACTTCAAGATGAGATAAAGGTCAGGAGGCCGAAATCGGAGCAATTGTGCAACGCCGGGAGAAAGCTGATAGACGATTCTCATCCTTCCGCGCTGGAAATCCAAAATCGGATAGATTCGCTCCAGGAACATTGGAGGGTTTTGGAGGAACTCGCGGCCTTGAGGAAAAAACAGCTGGACGACGCAGCCGAGGCTTTTCAGTATTACACGGACGCGAACGAGGCTGATTCTTGGATGAACGAAAAAATGGCGCTCGTTACGTCACAGGATTACGGTGTCGACGAGCCGAGTGCGCAGGCGCTTCTCCAGCGTCACAAGGACCTCGAAGGCGAACTTAACGCCTACAAAGGCGACGTTCAATCGCTCAACGCTCAAGCTGAAAAACTCATAAAAGCTGGTATCTCGACTCTCGAACTTTCGGCCGATCCGGAACCCGTTGCTGAACTCGAGCAAGAGGAATGGAGCAAAGAAGTCCGCTTGGTACCTCAGGACGAGTGGGTCGACGAAATCGTCGAACGAGTCGAACCTAGGACCGTCATCGAGGAACGCCTCGTTCCCCAAGTCAAAAGCTTGTATCCCTTCAGTGGACAAGGCATGCAGATGGTCAAGGGCGAAATTATGTTCCTCCTCAACAAGACCAACCCGGACTGGTGGAACGTCCGGAAGGCTGACGGCAGCGACGGGTTCGTACCTGCCAACTACGTTCGCGAAGTCGAACCCAAAGTCATCCAGGTGAATCACTATTTTACTCGGAGTATGGGAAATATTTACGTTATTCTTGGATATTCTGAAAATCTGGGGATATTGTTTCGAAATTTTTTAATTCTGAGGCCGAAAATTCGCGGTGGAATTATAAAAATCGTTGGCGTTTATTAATATAGAATATTATTAACAGCGAAAGGATTAATATAAATAAAAGTATACAAATTGGTAAATATACAAACATTGATGAAAATATAGAAATCAATATAAGCATAAAAATTGATAAATTTGAAAAAAGAAATAAACAATAAGTCTAAATAGATTTTTAAAAAAGCTCGACAAAATCATCAACCTTCGTAAAAGTGTAAAATATAAAATCCATCAAAGTATAAAAATCGATAAAAGCATAAAAACTAATTCAAATAATACAATTTAATTAGAATATTAAAAAAAAAATAAATAAAAGTATGAAAGTATATAAAAATAGAAAAGTCGAAAAAGATATTAATATCAACAAAACTACAAAATCCAGATTCGTTCATTGAAACCTATAAAAATCATTAAAATGCAAAAAAAAAAACATTGAACTCAGATAGATCTTGCACAAACCACGGGGTTACTTTCACTGAAAATTTCAGATCATATTGTTTCTCCGCTATCTATCCGAACGACGCGATACTCGAAAAATAACACAAAAAAAAACAATTCTTTAAATTCAGGTGCAAGTGAAGAGACCGGAGAAAGTTCGAGTGACGCAGCGAGTGAAGAGGACGAAAATGGTGAACCAGGTGATACCCGTGAGACGGGTAAAGTCGATAAAGTCAACGGTGAAGCCGGTGAAGCGTCGAGCAACGGCGTCGGACAGCGACAACGTTGAGAAACGCCAAAAGAGAATAAACGAGACGTACGACGAGTTGGGTAAATTAGCGTCGAAGCGTCACGCCCTTCTCGACGACGCGATAAGGCTGTACGGTTTTTATCGCGAATGCGACGATTTCGAAAAGTGGATAAAAGACAAGGAGAAAATGTTGCGAGCCGACGATTCGAGGGACAACGTTGAGACGGCGAAACGAAAGTACGAAAAATTCTTGACGGATCTGTCGGCTTCAGGTAAAAGAGTGGAAGCGATTGACCTCGCGGTTGAAGATTTCGTTCAGCAAGGTCACGGCCAACTCGACAAGGTCAAAGCCCGACAGAGTCACATACATCAACTCTGGGATCATCTCAATTGGCTGAAAGCCCAAAAAGAGAGGAGCCTCGAAGGCGCTTCGAGCGTCGAACTTTTTAATCGCACTTGCGACGAAGCTCACGATTGGATGCTCGAAAAAATCACCCAACTCGACACCGCCGAAATCGGTCCCGATCTCAAAACCGTTCAAGCCCTTCAACGACGCCATCAACATCTCGAACGCGAACTAGCACCGGTCGAGGAAAAAGTTCGCAAAGTCGAACTACTCGCCAATAGCGTCAAGAGCTCCTATCCCAACGAGCACGATAATGTTAACGCCAGGCAGAACGAGATCAGGGATCTCTGGTGCAAAGTCCAGAGCAAAGCGAAGGAACGCAGGTCAGGATTCGATCATCGTTTATCGTGCTTTTATTTGATCTATGACTTTTATACATTTACGATAATAGCCTTACGATAAGCTTGATATCATACTTGGATAAACTCTTATCAAATTCAGATTCGTCAAGATATTTCGAAATATTTCGTTTTCGTTTGCTTTCGTCAATTTATCTATTATCGATTCTTTATCGAAGAATTAATCGAAATATTAATCGATGTATCGATAAAAGATTGATCATTTGATAACGTTCTTTTTTTAAGATATCGATCGAATTCTTTTATTCTTTCGATAAGATATAGGGGCTGTTGTGAAGAAATTATCAAAATTCTTTGATTTTCCAAATGAAAATATTATCGATATTAAAGTATTTATTTTTAGGGATAAGAACGGTAACCAAAAAATTATGAGGACTTCTAATCGGATACTTTAAATTCAAATCGGAAACTTTCAAATTCGGAATATAACTTCGTCTAATTAGAAGTTTCCTACTTAGATGTTTTCTAACTAGAAATGTTTCAGTTGGATATTTTCTGTCACGATACTTTTCGATTAAATATAATTCAATGACGAAACTTTTAATAAAAAATGATTTTACCGGAAATCTCCGAATTGCAAATATTCCGATAAGAAATCTTTCATTAATTTGAAATTACGAAACTCTCAACGAGGAATATTTCTATCAGTAACCTCCGAATTAAAAATCTAGCCATCTCAAACCTTTCAATTATAATTATTTCATTAATTAGAGATCTTCAAGTGGTGATCTTTTATTATAAATTTTCCAAGTAGTTGCCGTACATTAAAAAATTTTGCGATTATAAATCCTTCATTAAACCTTTCCAACTTGAAAATCTTTCGAAATGGAACTCTTCTAATTATAAATTTCTTAATTACAAACTCCCAAATGACAAATCTCTGAACGACCCTTCTCCCAATAAATAACAAGCTTTCCGACTGACTATGAAAATCGATAATTACAGATCGCGTCTCGAGGACGCAGTTGGCCAGCAGATATTCATGAACAGTTCGAAGTCACTGATAAACTGGGCGACCGACGTACAAGAACTGATGAAAGCGGAAGAGCCGGTGCGTGACGTAGCAACGGCCGAGCAGTTGCGAAAGAAGCATACGGAGTTAGGCGAGGAAGTTAGAACTCGGGAGGACGAATTTCGGGAAGTCGAGCAATTGGGCGATCAGCTGTTAGGTAGAAATCCATCCCTGGTCGAAGTACGCGAACGTTTGGACAAGTTGCGAGGTCTTTACGACGCGGTTACGACCGACTGGAGCGACAAGGAAGACTGGTTGTGTCAATGTCTCGAGTTGCAACAGTTCAATCGTGAAGCTGACCAAATAGACGCAACGACGAGTTCTCACGAGGCGTTTCTCGATTTTTCGAATCTCGGCGAATCGCTCGACGACGTCGAGGCTCTACTAAAGCAACACGAGAAATTCGAGAACACTTTGAACACTCAGGACGACAGGATGAAGGCGTTCGGTGAAATGGCTGATCATTTGATCGCCCAGGATCACTACGAGAAGGATTACATCGAGGAAAGGAGAAATCAGGTGGTCGCCCGTCGAGCAGCCGTCAAAGAAGCCGCCCAAGAACGACGATCAGCCCTCAAAGCATCCGAACATTATCAACAATTCTCCGCGGAAGTTGATGACCTCAGAGATTGGCTGGGCGACAAAATGAAAATCGCCGCTGACGAGAGCTATCGCGACCTCAACAATCTCGAGAGAAAGCTACAAAAGCACGAAGCCTTCGAGAGGGAATTACGCGCCAACGAGGGCCAACTCAGAGCTGTCAATAAAGCTGGTAAAGCTCTAATCTCCGAAGAGAATTATCGCTCGGAGGACGTCGCCGATACACTCCAGGATCTTAACGATCAGTGGAATCGTTTGGTCGTTCTCTCACTCGAAAAAGGCAGCAGGCTTAGACAAGCTGCGTCCCAACACGGTTTCAATCGCACCATGGAAGACGCACGTTTGAAACTCGAGGAAATCGATAATTCCCTACAGAGCAAACGCGTTGGCACTGATCTTAGAAGCTGCAAACAGCTTTTGAAGAAACATCAGACACTCGAGACTGACATGGCACAGTGGGAACAGAAAGTCGATGATCTCGTTGCCATGGGACAGGAAATGGCTCACGAGGGACACTTCGACGCTGATAACATTCTACAGAACAGCCAAGCCACCCAGAGAAAGTTAGTTCATTCTAGTGGTCTCAGTAGAAATTTCACAATTCCGTTTCTACCCCAAATTTACTTCTGAAACTTGACACGCGAATTATATGATAATTATGTGAAGAAAACTTATCAGTTGATATCAAATTTATATGAATTCACACTATTTTGATATTATTGGTATCATATTAACAAAAATAATACCAAAAAAAGAATAATTTTAAATAGCGAATATATCATTCCAGAAATTATACGAATTTCGGGTATGCATTGTTTTTCCAATTTCATCGTTCACTTGTCAGCTTTCAGTAAAATATCAATTGTATAGAAAGATTTTTTTTTTTTAACAAGTCGGAGAATTTTTTAAAATCGTAAAACGATCGTAACTCGACGAGCACTTTATTCTGACCTCTAACTGACCCCTACAACAGATTTATTTATTCATTATAATTATCATGGCAAAATCACTCGTTTCGTTCATTGTTATAAGGTTGAATATACAAAAGTTTATAATACAATATCAGGAACAGCAGAATTTTTTATAAACAAGCGATACGAAAAATAAAAATTGCGAAATGTTAACTTTACGAAAAACTGGCTTTTCACAAAGGACGTGAACAACCAGTTTTTTAAAACTTTTATTCAGAAAGACAGGTTTCTTCAGTGTTTTTAGTAGACTCAATCCTTAAGGGGTCAGAGTCCTGTATGCAATTTCGTTTCAAAGTTACGTATTTAAAAAAATATATATTTTTATTTCTACATTTGCTATAATTAAGAATTATCGATATCAGCTTTGAAGAAAAATCGTTAATTCGAAGATTAGAAATGATTTCAAGCAAAATTTCGACTTTCTAATTTTTCATATTCGACATAAGAAAAATTCTGAATATTCCGCAGATTCCGAAGTTTGAAGGGGCCAGCCCAGAAGAGAAGGGAGGCCCTCGAGGAAAGCCTCAGATTTCACAAATTCGGTTTCGAGCTCGACGCGGAACTTCAATGGATCAAGGATCATCTGCCTCAAGCTTCGTCCATCATGCTAGGACAGAATCTCCATCAGACTCAGAGCCTCCACAAGAAGCACAAAAAATTCGAAGCTGAGATCGCCGGTCATCAACCAATGATCGACAAAACCCTTGCTTCCGGTCAGACCCTAATCGATCAAGCTCATCCAGAACGAAAAAAGGTAACGATCGACGATTTCAATTTTCACCAATCTGCTTACCCAATATTCATGAAATTACATTGAAATTATGCTGTGTGGGTGTGCACTTGAGCACATCGTCAAATCAAAAAAAAAAAAAAAAAAAAAAAAAATACAAATACGATTGTTAGATTCGAGTAAGGAAGTACAATTTTTGCACAGGAAGCACCTGCGAGAACACTCGATCTTCAGAGGTAAGATCGAAAGATGATGCATGACGTGTACTTCTTGTTTTTTCTTTTTTGAAAATACAAATTTTCACTTTTTTCTTTTTGATTAATTGTTGTAATTAATTTTTAAACTTTTATTTTTCGTACTGCACATGCCCGAAGCTTCGCAAACTGACGATGCGAAAATTGTGCATGCTGGTGATGTACAAAGAGTACGCCATTGGAGTTACCACGACGAAATATTTCAAAATGCATTTTGGGGAAAAAGTACTTCGAACGAGTACTTCGAAAAAAAACCGATCGCAACCGAAAATGCATTTCGAAAGAACAAAAAAAAAAAACCCCAAAAAATAATTCCAACTCGAAAATTCGACTTTATTTCCCTGTGTGTGTTTCCGCACAAGAATATTTCCGTGTCAATAGTATCAGTGTCACGTAAAAATGTGATAAAATAATAAGAATAATAATAACGATCGAACGTTTCGGTTGTCCAGATCCAAGAGCTCTGCGATCATTTGGCCGAAGCATGGGACGACCTTGAAACTCGAGCGGGAGACCGGAGCCGCGCTCTTGAGCTGGCCCTTCGTGCTCAGGAGTTCTTTTTCGAGGCTGGGGAGGTCGAGGCCTGGTTGAACGAGAAACGTGACGTTTTGAGTTCGACCGATTACGGGAGAGACCGGGACGCCGCGACGAAGCTCCTGACGCGTCACAAAGCGACCGAGCTCGAGCTCGACACTTACAACGGTATCGTGAACGAGATGGGTAACACGGCTACGGGTATGACGAATTCTCGACATCCGGACGCTAAAGCGATCGCCACCAAGCAAGCCTCGATAGTTCAACAAATAAGGGCCCTCCAACGTCTCGCGGCGACCAGGCAGCAACGCTTGATGGAGAGCATGTATCGACACGAGTATTTCCTCGAGAGTAGAGAACTCGAGCAATGGATAAAGGAACAGGAGCAAGCCGCTGGCTCCGAGGATTACGGCCAGGATTACGAGCACTTGCTCGTACTTCAAGCTAAATTCAACGACTTCAAACACCGCATCGAAGCCGGCTCCGAGAGATTCAATCAGTGCGAAGATTTGGCTAGAAAATTGATCACCAACGAAAGCCCTTATATCAAGGACATTGAAAAACGACAGGAACAGTTGGGGTACGAAAACTTCGATAGCAGTTTATTTGTTTGTTTTATTTTTTCTTCTGTTTTTCATCGACAATCGCTTTCAATTTGGATAATTGGATATTGTATGCTGGTGGAGGAACGGGCTTGGGCTACGCGACGAACGATCAACCTCTTTCGAATCGTTCGGTTTCTATGTTGATGCAATTGATCTTTTCAACGTGGTAGAAATTTTGTAAACAAACATTGATTATTGAAGATATTCATTGTTGAACGAATATTTTTAGAATTGTTTGTATATTGGGTTGGTTGATAATTGAATGGATTATTTAGAAATACATTTTTAATCGATGAATTATTCAGTAAGTTATTATAATTAATAAATTTATGAATAGTTATTTATTATTTATTCATTACCTTAAAGAATAATTATTTATTAATCGGTTGACTAGTAGTCGATCGATATTGGTTAATTATTAATTGTATAATAATCGACCAAAATGTACGATTAATTCATTCATTATTGATACACTGAACGAGTTAGGGAAATTAATTGTTGGATATTAATAATTATTTAACTATCACGTTGATTATCATGTTGAAATTATTAGATAGTTGCTTATATTTCGTTTTGATAACTAATTATTTTTTCTGAAATGTTCACAGTAGCCCAATCCCTTAAAATCTTCATTGTTTGGAATTCTCGAAATCTGTATCGATACGAAATGTCTACTGCCTCGTAGAATCGTTAGATTTTTTCTTTTTTCCTTAATTTTTTATGTTTCTATTCGCTCGTCAAATTAGATCATTCTTTTCGATCGTTTTTTGACGATTCGTCTTTTCCAGTTTTCGCTGGAACACGATAGTCAATCGACGTATCGATTGTCAGATTACTCACAGATTTTTTTCCTCTCTCCCATTAAAAAAAAATTGATATTAATTTTTCTCTTGTGGAATTGCAAATGCGGCTCATCCTATTTTGGGTTCCCTTTCTCCTCGTATTTTCGTTAATACTTTTTTCGATTGTAGTTAAAAAAAATTAATTTGAAATATTAACGCTCACAATTTTACCTAAAACTCACGTACGATCGAATTTTCAAAATGATTTACTATTTTCTATGGATATTGAACGTTCATCTGTTCGCTTATGCAATTATTTAAGGAAATTCTTTTTGTTTTCCATACGTTGAGAATAACATTTTAATATTAATATAATATTAATATTTATAATATTTATCATTATGATATTTTTCAAATATTCCATATATTCCTTTATTCAACATTTTCTAAAAATTATTATTATATTATATAAAAAATATTAAATAATAATAGTAATAATTTCTTAACGTAATCATTCTTGTCACGATGATTAAAAAGAGTAATTTTAATTATGAAAAATGGTAATTAAAAAAATGTTTTCTTTTTCACATTAATAAGTATACACTTTTGGAAATTCGATCGTTACTTTGACGTGAGAATGTACATAACTATTAACACACTCTACGTAGGAGTGAATTCCGGCGAGAATGAATTTTTGGCAGAAAGAGTCTCATGGCCCGTGGATTTATTAATAATTGTCTCGGTGTGGGAAAACTGTGGATTCTAACTGAACCTTCTTATTAGTGCTGATGATGATAGTGATCATCGTAATGGTGATAATGATGGTGGTGATGACGATGGTGATGATCCCGTCGTACAAGTGCGCAAGCAACATCAGCACATGCGGTAAGTTGGTGGCGGTGATATCCAATTAAAAAAAAAAAAAAACAATTTTTTTTACTTCCGTTTCTCTCGCTCGTCGTGATAAATGAGAAAAGTCACGAAAACTTTCGTACTCTCTTTGGTTAAACATCTTTCGAAAAAGCAATATCAAAATTCATTTTTTATTGACGATTCAATGATGCAAAATGACAATAATTAAGTATAAATTATTTCTACCATTGTTTCACTGTCGATTGAAAAACGCGTAGCGGGCGAAATTTTTCTTCAAAGGTACGTCGCTTTCTGCACGATTTTCATTTTTACGCATGGTGTTTGTATCCTCTTCTTTCATTTTCTTCGACTAACTTGATTTTTCGAATTCAGGAGGCCCGCTTGAACGGATGGAGAAAAAAAGCCATATTGAATTTAATTTAAATTGATTTATTACTATTCATTTTCTATGTATTAATGAATTACATTAATTAAAGCTAGTTAACCGATTAATGAACTTAATCAATACTATTATTTGTTAAAACCAATTTATTAATCAATTGTTTCAATTGGTTTATTGAATTGAATTTATTTCTGTTGATTGATCGAAAACAAATGAGCATAAAGAAATATTTTATTTTTGAATCAGTAAAAATACATAATTCGTCACTTTTTAGTACCGTGGAAAATAGAAGTTTGCCATCAATAATATGTGCTTTTCAACAATTTCGTACATTTCATTTTTACATTATTTTATATTTATTATTTGACTTTCATAATAATTTTTTAGTTTATACTCGAGTTTAAACCCATTCGTAATCTGATAGCAAAGTCAGAAGAAAAAAAAAACGTCCTTGCAACGATACATCGGATTGACATCACCGCGAAACAAAAAATCATTCGAGGCGTTAATAATTAACGATGTATTAATTCGATCCCCAGTGAGTCGTGGCAGCACCTGTTGGGTCTGATACGTCATCGTGAGCAGCGTTTGCAGGCAGCCGGTGAGATCCACCGTTTCCACCGTGACGTAGCGGAGGCGTTGTCGCGTATCCAAGAGAAGGAAGCAGCGTTGCCGGAGGATTTGGGTCGTGACTTGAACTCGGTTCTCGCGTTGATAAGGCGTCACGAGGGTTTCGAGAACGACCTAGTAGCGTTGGAGGCGCAATTGCAGGTGTTGGTAGAGGACGCGTCTCGTCTCCAAGTTCTCTATCCCGGCAACAACGCGTCGCACATAGATCTTCAGCAGCAGATAGTGATAACGAATTGGGAGGATTTGAAGGAGCGTTCGGCTCACAGACGTGACCAATTGCAGGCTAGTTGCGACCTCCAGAGATTCCTGACTCAAGTTCGTGACTTGATGAATTGGGCGGCGGGTTTGAGAGCGGCAATGTCAACGGAGGTCAAGGTCAGAGATACCGCGAGTGCCCAAGCGCTCAAAGCCGAGCACGAAGCTTTGAAGAGCGAGATAGAAGCGAGAGAAGACAGCTTCCGGTCAGTTTTGGATTTGGGTGACGCAATGGTTCAAACCGGTCATTACGCTGCACCGGAAGTCGAGGACAAATGTAATCAGCTGTTGGACGAGAGGCAGAAGCTTCACACGGCGTGGCAGCAGAAGAAAGTCCGTCTCGATCAGCTGATCGACCTTCATTTCTTCCTCCGCGACGCGAAGCAACTCGACAATCTATCAGCGACCCAGGAAGCCGCTCTGAGCGGTGACAATCTCGGGTTATCCGTTGAAGAAGTCGACGTCCAGGTTAAGAAGCACAGCGAATTCGAGAAGCTCCTCGTTAGCCAGGAAGAAAAATTGGCGTCTCTGCGAGAGCACGGTGAAAAGCTGCTCGCTCAGGATCACTTCGATTCCGCGACGATAGCTCGTCGCGTCAGCGAAGTCGTACGAAAGAGAGCACGAGTCCGTGATCTCTGTGACCTACGACGACGAAGATTGGAAGCGAGCCTTCTCCACGCGCAATTCGTTCGCGACGTTGGCGAAGCTGAATCCTGGATCGGCGAGAAGCGTAAAAAACTCGAAGCGGAAGCTTCGAAAGTCGAAGTATCGAGCCTCGAGGATAAAATAAAGAAACTCCAGAAGCATCAAGCTTTCCAAGCCGAACTTGCGGCTAATCAGTCACGAATCGAGGAAATAAAAGCGAAAGGTGAAACTCTATTGGCCAATGGACACTCTTCCAGTCCTGAAATACGACAACAGCTTGATCATCTGAACGCCACTTGGCGGGAGCTTCTACTCGTGTCCGGTAATCGTGGACGTGGTCTCGAGGAAGCTCAAGATATATTGGAGTTCAACAATCAAGTTGAGAAGATCGAAGCTTGGATAAGGGATAAAGAAATGATGGTGCAAGCCGGTGATACCGGCAAGGATTACGAGCACTGTCTCAGTTTACAGAGAAAACTTGACGACGTTGACAGCGACATGAGGGTCGATGATGCTCGTATAAAGTCGATAAACGCTCTCGCTGATAAGCTCATGAAGCAAGGACACGACGATGACGGAATACGCATCCGGCGTGACAACTTCAACGACAAATGGCGAGGGCTGCAAGGAGCTCTGAGCTCTTATCGGGACATCCTGGCTGGAGCGTTGGAGATTCATCTCTTCAATCGCGACGTTGACGACACTAGTCAGAGGGTGATCGAAAAATCTCTAGCTATGAACACCACCGACGTTGGCAAAGATTTGCCGGGAGTCGAGCAACTCAGACGAAAGCAGGAAACCATGGAAAGAGACATGACAGCTATCGAGGGTAAACTGAACGAGCACAAAAACGAAGCTCGAAAACTGGTCGATAAATATCCTGAAAGTGGACCCCAAATAAACGCGATGCTGCACGAGTTAAGATCGAATTGGGACGAACTCGAGAATCTCGCTCAACAGCGTCGCGACGCCCTCGCTCGTGCTTATACCCTCCACAAGTTCAGGGCTGAGCTTCACGAGGTCGAAGTTTGGGTCGCCGACACGATAAAACGGATGAACGAGTCCGAAGCTCCCGGTACGATATCCGAAGCTGAAGCACTTTTGGGTCTTCATCAGGAGAGAAAAGCGGAGATCGATGGTCGTCGGGACGCTATAAAAACTCTTCACGAACACGGACAACAGCTCGTCGCTAGGGATCCCGAAGTTAAAGTCAGCTTGGACCACTTGGAGAAACTTAGGGACGGTTTGGTCGACGCTTGGCTCGAGAGAAGGGAAAAATTGATGCAAGCTTATCATCTTCAGCAGTTCAAGGAACAGGCTGATCAGGCTGACAACTGGCTAGCCAGTAAAGAAGCTTTTCTAAACAACGATGATCTTGGCGAGTCGATTTCCGGTGTTGAGAGCCTTCTCAGGAAGCACGTGGAATTCGAGAAAATGCTTGTTTCACAGCTCGGTAGAATCGACGAGTTGGAAACTTTCGCGGCTGAGATCCTAGCCGAAAAGCCCATCGGGCATGCCGCCATTGAGACCAGGTTGAAAGCCGTCTGCGCCAGGCGTGATCGGCTCAGAGAAACGTCTTCCGCGAGGACCAAGAAACTCCTGGAGAGTCAAAGACTCCAAGAATTTCTCCGTGACATCTACGAAGTCGAGGGATGGCTTCATCGAAAACAGCAGGTCGCGGCTGACGAGAATTATCGAGATTCTACCAATCTACAGAGCAAAATACAGAAACACGCAGCTTTCGAGTCCGAGCTGGTAGCCAATCGTGGCAGGGTTGCCACCATCGTTGCCGAGGGTGAAACCCTCATCGAGGATGAACATTACGCCTCCAGGGAAATCCAAAATCGACTCGAAGAACTCGAAACCGAATGGCGCGTTTTACAGGAAACGAGCGAACTCAAGAAGAATCGACTTAACGACGCTTATCAAGCGCTTCTCTTCGGACGCACGCTTGACGAGTTCGAAGCTTGGATGGACGAAGTCGAGACTCAACTACAGTCCGAAGATCACGGCAAAGATCTTTCCAGCGTTGCTAATTTACTCAAACGACATACCAATTTGGAAAACGATGTCCTCGGGCACAACGAAGCTTGCGAGTCGATCAAGGAAACCGCGGCTAGCTTTCAACGCACCAAACACTTCATGCGAGAAGAAATTCAGAGACGGGCGATCGCTACTATCAGTCGTTATCACGGATTACAGGTGGGTTTCGAATGATCGATCGATCGATCGTTCAAATTTATTATCGATGTCCATCCGACTCGAGACGTTTTTCAAATTGTTGTATTTCGATAAATATGCATTTTTTATTATTATTTTTTTTTTCGTAGAGACGTTTTTTGTAATAAATTATCCATTCATTATGGCCCTAAATTTATCTTTTGACAAAAACGAAAATTAAATGCTACAACTGGAAATATTACATACGGGAAAAACAATCCGTTGTGTCATCACCATCCGACAGTCTTTTGCTGTATGTTTCGAAAATTGTCCGAAAATGACCGAACAACGATATATAATCTTACAATCCGCGCAGGAGCCGATCCAGATACGTCGTGACAACCTGGAGGACGCGAAGTTGCTGCACCAGTACGTGCGCGACGTTGAAGACGAGCTCCACTGGATCGCAGAGAAGGAGCAGCTGGCGTGTAGCGTTGACCTTGGGAATTCATTGACATCCGTTCAGAGGCTTCAGAAGAAGCATCAAGCTTTGGAAGCCGAAGTTATCTCAAGGGAACCCGTGGTTGCGACCCTGATAAACCGTGCTTCCGCCATGACGCGTGGCGGACACTTCGCGACCGAAAAAATCGAGTCCCTCGCCCAAGAGTTGCAGACTCGCCTCGATGCCCTCAGGGACGTCGCGAGCGTCCGAAAACTTCGACTCCTCGACGCCGTCGAGTCTCAAATGTTCTACGCCGAAGCTGCCGAAGCCGAACAATGGATCAAGGACAAACAGCCACAGTTGACCTCCAATGACTACGGCAAGGACGAAGACTCCGTTCAAACCCTGTTGAAAAAGCTCGAAGGCTGCGAACGCGACCTTGTCGCTTTTGAACCCAACCTGGATAACCTGAAGAAATTGGCCGATCGACTCGTCGATAGAGGACACTTCGATGCACCTAATATCGCCCGTAAACGCGACGAAATCGAGGCACGATTCTCCGAACTGCGGAAACTCAAGGACGCACGATCGAAAAGACTCCTCGAGAGCGAGGAATTTTATAAATTCCTCAGACAAGCCGACGAGGTCAATAATTCTTCTTTTCATTGTTTTATCCTACTTTGTTTTCACAGGATTTTGGTTTTCCTTCAATATAACGTTAAACGCCTTGAATTACTGCAAACATTTCGATGAACATCGAACAAATTACTGAAAAAAAAATTAAAGCTGCCGAACTTTTCGTTGCGATGTTGTTTTTTGTTTATAAACAATATTGTTTCGGTTAGTTCGATGAAATAATATTCTTTGGCTTTTCCAGTGTCGTTGAGACGTTACTTTTTATTCGGCCAAGACATGGTTGGGTCTTCTGATGTATTTGTCGACGTTGACATTTTCATTCCATGAATTATTTTGTTTTCATATTTTTGTGTGCATTGCTGAATAGTTTATACGTAAAAATATATTTTTTAAAACACTCTCTTACGTAATGCGCTAAAAAATAGAATATCATTTCGTTTACCAAATTACGTATATTTGACTACAAATAAAATTGATTTTTTTTTTAACCGCTTAAAATCTTCGAGTTCTGTCAAATTGAATACCGCTGATCAAACTAAATTATTCACTTTTATTAAACATTTTTTTGTTTGAGCGTCTCAAGCTTTTATTTGCAGTGACACGTAGCAATGATTTTCTATTTTTTAGCTTATTTGTATTTGCACAAACTAGTCCTTCAAAAAAAAAAAATCCAATGCAGCGATTTTTAGTTTCAAAAGTGACGTGTATTCTCAAAATCGATTTCTTTGGGCAGGTGATCGAGTGGATCGGTGATCAGACGACGGTCGCCGCGTCCGAGGATTACGGACGAGACGTTGAGCACGTGGAGCTTTTAATTCAGATATTCGACAATTTCCTCGCGGGTTTGACGACGAGTGAGACTCGAGTCTCGTCCACGATCGAGATCGGTCTTAGACTCGTCGAGGCCGATAATCCCGAGGTGAATAAAATCCGCGGTAAGATCGACGAAACGAAGCAACAGTGGGACGACTTGAAGGAACTCGCGCATGCGCGCCAGGACGCCCTGGCCGGCGCTAAGCAAGTGCACATGTTCGATCGCACCGCGGACGAAACGATCGCTTGGATCCACGAGAAGGACGCGAGTCTCAGTTCCGACGGATACGGCCACGATTTGGAAACGATCCAAGCCCTCGTTAGAAAACACCAGGGATTCGAGACTGATCTCGCTGCGGTCAAGGAACAGGTAATTTTAAGATAAACCCTGATAAACCCCAACTTTACAAACTCCAATTTTATTAATCCGAAAACAGTTTAAGGGTATGACAAACGCGCCTCCGTCCGATTCGACACTTTGAAATCACTATTTTTTCGAACGGCTGAACCAATCGGTACGAAATTTGTTGTGTGTATTCATGACGATGGCAACGAGAGCCATCTACTCGCCATTTTGGACAAAAATGTTTCATTCTTGAAAAATCGCGACGAGAAACCGAGAACATATACATACATATATGTAGTCTATACTTTCCGGGAAAACTATACGAGCTCACCCTACGACCTTTTGAAATATCGTGATTTTTGAGATTTCGGTAAAGTGGCCGGGGGAAGTCGAAAAATTTTTTTTTTTACGTTTTTAAACTCTTAAAAGGGGCTATTTAGTCGGAAATTTTCTGCTGATTACGAATATCATGAAATTTCCGGCGAAAGCACGACACGAAGCAAAGAAAAACGTGTTTTTAGACATTTTTAACGATTTTTTCATGGAAATTTTGGGTTTTCGGGGAAATGAATGGTATATTC